>JAECUM010036631.1:0-30071 GCA_016617855.1 Megalonaias nervosa | reverse complement strand
GAAAGAATTGAAAATAAATTACAATATGGTATACCTTCCTAGAATGTAATAAACGTACTGTCAAGTTCACAGTAATCCGAAATCTCTCCAAAAGTAGTCTGAATGTTCTAATGTACTTATGTGTTAGCACCACGGAAGAATTACTGTTCTAATATCAGAATGTTTTTACTTGTTCATGGTAAATTCAATGAAATTTGAATGTCACAACTGTCCTTGAATGTTTCACGGTAATCCAACGAAATTAATAACTATCCATGCTCTTGAACTCACTAGAATATATTATTGCTAAACACTTGACATTATGTTTTTAATTTAGCCAATCACCAGCTAGGGCAGTCTGACCTTTCTATAGTACAAATGCACTCTCTAGATCACGTGATGTTTCCCTGACCTCTTTCTAACTCATTCGTGACCGAAATAAAAAAACAACTAAAAAAAACAAACTATAAAAACTATATTAAAAAATTAATGTATGTGATATAAATATCAGTAAGGATAGTGTTCAAGGATAAATAACATCACGCCAAAAATATTTAAATGGATTTAAACATTTATTTCGATATGATTCTTTTCTAATTGAAATAACTGTGTACCTCCTAATTTTCTAAATATTTATTCAAACCAAATTTTTGATATAAAACATGTTAATTGACTGAAATCCAGATAAATTTCAAACAACACACAAGTGAGTGTAAGTTAATCTTATATAATCCCCCTTATTTAATCCCTCTAAATTTTACCATCCCAGATGAACTGGAAAAATAATTCAGTCAGTTCATTTTGTATATGGCGTGGAGGATTTGAAAGCGATGAATAAAAGATAAACATATTTCGGAAAAATCAAAGATTTTATCAAAGAAGAGATAAATTTCTTCTGATCCACCAGCCGAGCGGTTCTTTACACCATACAACGTCTTGAATGATTAAATTCTACCATATCCGGCAATTTGAACGAGAAGTGTTAGTAACAACTTCTGGGCATATTTTTTCAATTAAGTGTTTATTGATATTTCCAATTCAAATATCTTTTGATTTAAAAATACCTCCTTTTTATTACACAAAATGTTTTTAATACTTGTGTTCTTTTTCACTTGTAGAATTTAATCATTGCCGGATATGGTAGAATTTAATCATGCAAGATGTTGAATTTCTTTTATAAATAAATTTGGAATAAAATGTTATCCCTGGCATAAACCACTCTCTCTGTTAAAAGTGGGGATAAACATCCATTATGTATTACACAACGTTTTGATTTATTGCAAATTACTCTGAAGCAGTGGTAAATGGATACTCCAAATTTAAAAACATTTCAGAGCATTTTCCAAAATGTCACATTCATCAGAGGGGAATAATTTTTCAAAGTCTATCAACAGGAGAAGACCAGATTCATTTTTGTCCTGAGGTCGTACAAAGTTCTTGTATTTTCACCAATATATATCACTTTTATAAAACCTATTGACTGTCACTTACGATGAACCCTTTTAGACTGTCACTATTGATAAACCCTACTGACTGTCACTTATGATGAACCCTTTTAGACTGACACAATTGATAAACCCTATTGACTGTAACTTAGGATAAAAGGGGAACTTTCTTTACCCTATTAGCAATAGACACTAAAAGCTATACAAGTTAAGCAGTGAGATTGGTCTCCCATTTAAAAAAATTTCCTATCCTTTTCTTCTTTTTAGATGCAAGTAATGATACCCTGAGAATGAAATTCTGCAAAATGTTTCATAACGTATCCAGCGTTTAAAGACCTATAGACAAAATCTCCTAGATTTTTCCGACAGACTGTAAATCCATCTAAATCGGGTGTAGTTTCATTTCTGTTTTTTAGTGCTAAACTACATTTTATAAACAACCGCTCCGGTGGCCTAGTGGTTAGAGCGTCCGCCTCGGATGAGGGAGGTCGTGGGTTCGATCCCCGGTTGAGTCATACCAAAGACTTACAAAAATGGTACCAACAGCTGCCTCGCTTGGCGCTCAGCATTAAGAGGTTAGTGTTAGGACTGGTCGGCCTGGTGTCAGGATAATGTGACTGGGTGGGACATCATGCTACATGTCTGCGGCATGATGCCCCAGTGCTAGACATCACTATAAACTGCCACACTGCAGACATCGTAGCGATATGACTGAAAAATTGTTAAAGCTACGTTAAAAATCATAATCACATCACATCACATTTTATAAACGCTAGCTTAACCTCTAGAGTTTCTTTCAAAAGTTTCTCATCATGGTTAAAAGTTATGGGTTTACAAATTTTTTTGCTTTTGCTTTTGTATGATCTTTTCTTAAAAAAATAAAATCGTTCTATTGATTTAATATAACTTAACATTGTTCCGTAATTAATTTTTTTTTTGTTCCTTTATGTCATTTCTCTTTTCAGATTAAGAAAATATGTTGAACGCCTTTTCAACAAACTTATACCACCTTGCTTTTGATCTTGACAATTACACCTTCCACATCCGGTTTCCTCGTTTCTTAAAATCTGCCTTGCTTGTTCAATTCTTCCATAATAGTGAAGACATTATTTTGATTAATTAAGTATTATAAAGTGTCCGTTTCGGCGACAATTTTCCGGAATTTTTTTTTTCTCTTGTCTTGCCTTAGCTTGTGAACACCTAATTAAATCTGATCTTAGTCCTTAACAAATTTCATGAAATTAATTGATAGTTTCATCTGATGCGGATTCTTCATATCACCACCATAACAGTATTCTTCTACTGAGACGGCTATGGGTTTATTTTTACCAAATGAAGATAATAAAATTTTTCTTTTGTTATTACGATTTAAAGCAATCTGATTGGCCAGGCCCTTTTCAATATTTGGGGGGTTCATACCTGTATGAACCCAATTTTTTTACATCCACGCCCACCTGCACTGCTTTTCCGTACATAACACCCAGTAAGGACTATACTGAGAATATAGGATCACTGAAACTCAAACTTCTTACTTAATATTTTAATTATGAACCAAATACTGGAGTTTTTTTCTTCAAATAAATGATATATCTTTGCTAATGCATCAAGTAAAATACACTTCAATAATAAATATACGTCTACTTACATATCTTGATGTGAAAGACATGACGGTACCGTGAAAATTCATCAGTGTGTGTATGTATTAATGCATGATAATGTATTTGTATACTGTTACAATATGAAAATTTGAAATTTGTTTTTTTAGAATAAAATAAAACAAAATAAAAGGAAAAGAAAATAGAACACAATTTTCAAATTTAGGGTGCATTCGAAGCCATAATCTGTGACGCTTTTAACATATGACGTATTAGATAATAATGTATACATGCCTCTATAATCTTTGACGCTTTTAACATATTTCGTATTAGATAATGTATACATGCTTCTATGATCTTTGACGCGTTTAACATATGACGTATTAGATAATGTATACATTCCTCTATAATCTTTGACGCTTTTAACATATTTCGTATTAGATAATGTATACATTCCTCTATAATCTTTGACGCTTTTAACATATGACGTATTAGATAATGTATACATGCCTCTATGATCTTTGACGCTTTTAACATATTTCGTATTAGATAATGTATACATGCCTCTATAATCTTTGACGCTTTTAACATATTTCGTATTAGATAATGTATACATTCCTCTATAATCTTTGACGCTTTTAACATATGACGTATTAGATAATGTATACATGCCTCTATGATCTTTGACGCTTTTAACATATGACGTATTAGATAATGTATACCTGCCTCTATAATCTTTGACGCTTTTAACATATGACGTATTAGATAATGTATACATGCCTCTATAATCTTTGACGCTTTTAACATATGACGTATTAGATAATGTATACATGCCTCTATAGGTTTTTTACGTAAGATTTTAATCATGAACCAAATACTTGACCTTTTTTCTAAAATAAATGAGATATCTTTGCTAATATTGCAAATGAAATACACTTTTAAATGAATAAATAAACATCGTTTGCTTATATATCTTGATTTGAATACATAGCGGTACAGTGCGAAATGGCAATTTGCACGACGATTTGTATACAGTCCTAAACATTGATGAAAATGAAGAACAAAATCGTGTTTTGCCTGAACACTATGAAACACTCTTTGTGGATAATGATTTCTATCGTTCAAGTATTGATCTTGATTTTTTTTTTCCTAAACATTGATGAAAATGAAGAACAAAATCGTGTTTTGCCTGAACACTATGAAACACTCTTTGTGGATAATGATTTCTATCGTTCAAGTATTGATCTTGATTTTTTTTTTAACTCAAGAAGTGGCCTCGTCTTCAACTGAGAAGTGGGCGTGGTTTGCAAAGCAAATGCTTTTCTCTGATATACATCATGAATCTTCACTGTTCTGTATTATTGCGCCTTATGAATCAAATTCAAAGCATGTTTAAATAAAATAATGTTATTAAACTTTTAGTTTGTTTAACTATTTATGCTGTGGAATTTAATTATAAGGAACGACTTATTTTTTGTTTTAAATTCAACTAAGTATGAACTGAAGAAACGCTGTGCAAACTTTGTTCGGGGTTTATACATTTTGCAAAGCGTTTTTCGGTTCATACTTCGTTGAATTTAACAAAATAAACAGTCAATCCTTAAATAATAACTTAGTTTTCATTGAGTCTAAAGTACCTAGAAACTATAGGTACTGCAGATATAGAAAATTTTAGTGTTATCGATTTATAGCCAGGAGCAGGAATAAGAGGTGAGTCTATACAATTTAAAAACATTTCCTCAGAGAATAAAAATATCCCAGTCTATTCTGTTTTACAGGGTTTGATGTTGCCAAGTAAATAATCTACTGTCAGGATTGATTGTTCCACATCGATCCAATAAATCGAGCTAATTCTAGATGTCCTAGGCTGCCGTTCGGGCCATGAAGAGTTATTTATTATTTGTTTAAATTTATCTTTTTTTAATTTATTTTTTGTTTAAATTTTGAAAACTTTTTTAGGAAGAGAAAAGTACCATCAATTCATCCTTGTAAATCAATGAATTTGATACAGATTAATTTGTGTTCTATTTATCGTAATTTATATCCTGTCTTTCCAATTATGTCAACATTGAGGTATTTACGTTTTAAAACTTGTTCGTATTCCATTGGAGTATTGAACATTTTTGTGAAAAATTATAACTGATGTACACATATGCAAAGTGAAATTTTACCTGGTATGTTGTGTATTGCAACCTGAGTGCCATAAAGAATGCGTCATTGTCATTGTTATTGTGAAGCCCCATGTCCTGAACAACATTTCAGTAACAACAATTACTAATAAAAGAAATGTAAAATGTATATCCTCTTTACATTTTTTTAAAAGGTCAGCATTATCGTCGTTATGAAGGCATCAATTCACTGGCGTAAATCTCTGACCATTTTTTGATAACTATAAGAGAACGTCTCTGATATGAATCAGATATACTTCTGTCAATAAGAAATTCAAATTTATTTTTAAACAGGATAGCAACACATTTATTGCTAAATATACACACATAACCCAATTCATCCTCCAGATACTTTTCAATCTCAACTGTAATATATGTCTCCTGTAAAGATAACGAATGCAAACGTTTGATTGTTTGACCCAGCAGAAAATATCTCTTCGTTTGAGATTGGAACTGTGTAGATCCGTAACATTCAATGAGAAAATTTAAAGCTGAGTATCCATTGTTAAATTCTATAATGATTCAGACTTGCACAGTACTTATAAAATTTTTAATTACACAACTGTTGACAAGCACTAGAGATACACCCTCTCACACACAGACATAACAGAGAGAAAACCAACAAGTTTTGTAAAATGCAACAAATAATTTATTTACCTAGAATAAACAATGAAAACTTAAAAAGAACGTACAGTATTGTGAATTAAATCCCAAAATAGTCCTAAAATTTCTACCACAAGTCGGAAAAGTATAGAGTTCCTAATAGATTCTAGCGGTGTTCCGAATGAATTCCAATACTGAATGTGCTGTTGTACCAGTAATCTCGAATGTGCTAATGTGTCGACTGTCTTGATGTATTACAATGATATGATCCAAAATGTTGTTGAATGAATTCACAACAATCCCAAATTAGTGATTTATTCCGATAAGCATTGATGCTGAACTATTTGTAATTCGAAAGAATAATTTAAATAAATAAATCCTCTCAAATAAATTACTAAACACAGCGATAAAACATACTATACTTCGGATAATAATGTATATTTTGTTTTCTGCTTTTTATTTTAGTAAGATTTAATCTATCAATTGGATCTTGACTGAAATATAAGCATACTTTAATTTAATTTTACACCTTTCGAACAAATCTTAAAACATTAAGAGAACGTATCAATAAGGCAAACTAACTTAGAACTTTGCCAGTCTATAAGACTTCCAAAAAACCCCCTATGAACTTGCAGCTATGAACGTGATTAAATGATTTATATTTCGATGCATACGACCGATATACAACTAGTGTCGAACCGATGAACATTTTGTATATTGTGTATATCAATGCACAAACACTCTTTCCAGTGTTATGCTTACACTATATAATTTACTGTGAATATCCCGTAGAATAGAACATTTATTTCTGCGACATCAATTTTCTTCATGAATAAATTCACATTATTCAGGATATTTCACCTTCATTCCAGAAATCCACAAACTGTAAGGCGTAGAGATGGGAAATTAGTATTATGTTTACTATATACGTAGGGATTTTTTTCCCATATTTGTGTAATGTTTATGGGAATTAGTTTGTGCTTTCAATTGTCAAAACAAATTAACTGACAACACATTTCAAACAAAATAAAGACAGTGTATGTTTATCCTTCGCCAGCGCTATTTGACAAATTATGTAAGAAATTTATTTCATAAATACAGATGAAAACTAAAATTAATATTTCTTTCAACGATTTCCATGACTAGACTTACCTATTGCCTATATTTCTTGATGGCACGATGGCGTTAAAGTCGCAATGCCACTGAGTTTTGTCTGCGTGATGATTCATATCTAAAATGGCTACAGCAAGTGTAACTGGTGTATACGATCTGATTTAGCCTTTACAGCGTTAAAGTGAATACGTTAACAAGTACATTTATCCGAGTTATCTTCTTCTGGTGCAAAATTTTCGAAGTGATGTGATTTATATAAATAAGTTGTCATTTGAACTATACGCGGCCTGAACAGGTTTCCTCATCGAAGAATTAAAGCTCCCATGAAATACTAACTTAAATCTACAGGACTCACGGTACTAATTCAGTTACCATAGTAAACCTATGCAAACAACATGATATTAAAAATTCAATAACTTTAAATTTCTGAGTGCTCATGATCAAACCTATATTTATTAGTATAGATGGAACATGGATGTTAGCTTTTGTGTAGAGAAAAGGATATGAGCAACGGCATTGTCTGGACCTGCATATGTTTGAAACATGTGCTTTCAATTCCGCACCAAAGAGTCAGGTGCTAATTTCAGTAATGGGTGTTCCAAACTGAAGACCATTAAAGGACTGAAATTCCATCAATAAAATAATGTCTATTTTTTCAGTTACAACTAGGATAAGCTCTCAAAAGATTCTTTTTTCCAAAAAAAAGACCCCTTACATTATTAACCAATTCTGGCCAGAGAAATCCATATATACTCTATTTTATGTTCGCCCATTCCAGACTGGTTCCCATTTTTCCATTCAATTAGTACCGTGTGTCCTACAGTAATCTAAGGATTGAACTTATCCATAGAGACACAAATAACAGGCAAAAATTCGACGCCGTTTTGCATACAAACGAAGATTGAGAGTTTGATATTTTTAACTATTTAAAGCACAGATCATTATAATTCTTATGTGGTGGAAAAAGTTGTGTGGACTTCAAAATACTATAATTTTGTCCGAAAAATATTTGTTTTTTTCCCTTGTAAAGTAGGACAGTTAGTATATACGTATGAGCTATCTGCACTCCAGCATCACACAACTGTACAGAAGATGTTTCTGTTCATATTATCTTTTCTCTGATAATAACATTCTCTATTTAATTGAGACAAAACGTCGCCTTTACGCTGGTTTCCTTATGATCGATATAAATTTGCATCAGTTTTTCCAAAGACAATTCCTAAACAATTGAACCTCATGACCTTAACTTTTAACATGACGACATAAATCTTGCTGAGTAATATCAGTGTCTAATACCGAGACAAATAAATGCCCTACATCGGTACATTACTTGAAGTGTAAGCAAAGCTCTTATTAATTAATGTCTGCCTGACACAAAATATACAAATAGCGGCATTATGACACCCACATCACCCACATACGCAAAGCCCACTGTACTTAGAACTGATCATTTTAATAGTCATCACTCTTTCTAATACATGTAAACGCCAAAACTGAAGTGACCCAAAATGTCATTTTTATAAGAAAAAATAAGATATTTCACGTTCTCCTGGTTTCTAAATGCCCTTCGGTGAATTTTAAATTAAACCGCATGAAAGCGTTACAATTGTGCTAAAAATTGCACATTAAAGTAACAAATATATGGATTTAACCATATACATTGTGGCAAGAGCTCTGCGATATTACGCGTGCATTTATTTATGCCTTGCACACACGAGGGTTATCATGGTATGACCTCTTTTTTGCGAACATGAATGCGTGGAACAAAAATATGGCCACTTGTGAATTAGCATTAAACGAAATAAGACTTTTAGCGTCTGTTTTCTTACACGTCTCACTCATTCTGAGTAAAGGTATGTCTGCTATTCGTGTAAAGAGTATAGTGGTTTCAGGAAACTTGCGTTTGGGAGAAAATCATCTCAACAAATTGGATACAGCATAAGACTAATAAATATTGATTGACTGATTATTGGTTTAGAGCTTAGTTAATCTGACTGTGTTCTTATTTTTGGAGAATTTGAAAAGGAAAGTGTAATGGAAAACATGTTATTTGTAAATATTTTCGATAAAGTCATGAACTTTATGTTCATGACGAAATTTTAAAGTAAGTTACAGCAAAGATAAGATGTTGAGAAGAACAAAAAAATCTACTCGTTCGTTCGAAATAAGTAATCTACATTTTTTCCAATTTACGTGATACATTCGTAGAAAATCCAGGACTTAAACACGGGACCTATCCTAACATCCCAATAGTATAATTGTTACTTCAAGAACATAATATATGTATTATACTCTTCCGCATTTCATTCGAATGATCTAGGTGAGGCTATAAATTTGTGGGAGTACATGTGTGTCGTTTTAAGGTTATATTAAAATTTTAAAAAAAGCATCAATTATTTAAAATATTATGTTAAAGAAAGATAAAACCGCATATTTCTGTTCTAGACTACCATCATCGCAATTTTTTTCGTCAAAATCAATCTGTGTATATAATTAGTGTCACAAATCAAAACATTAAATCAATCCACTGTGATGAAAAGTGTACGTTTTGTGAGGCTGAAATAGGAAATTTTGTTATGACTGTCCTACTAACAAAATTTGAAAACTGTTTGTTGCATTTATATTTTAAACATTATAATTTAACGCAAATACATTTTTATTGTAGATGCGATTTCTGATAGTATTAAAATTTTCTACAGATCTCGTTGTGCATCAGAAAATGTTAATTTCACATGATATAAATGTTTTTATTTGATCCTACCAACGTTTGGATAATATGGTTGTAGGAAAGAAAGTGACCGGACAAAAAATCACAATCTGAATTTATTTGTTACATGCAGGACAAAAAGTCACACGTTGAACTTTGTAATGATGCAGGTTTTTATATGAACAGCACAACTTAAGTAATTGCGTCTTTTTCACTGATATGATACCATGATAAACAAAGGATCAGCCTTATGATTTTTCCATATTTTCAAGATATTTTATAACAGTTGTTAACAAAATAAGAATCGACTTTGTTCTAAGAAAATAATCACATTGTTTGTAACTGTCACTACTAATGTAAAAGTTAGTTAATGCTTTAATTTAAATAGTTTATACAGTCTTAGTCTGATAGTTCTTGGTGCATTGCTGTATCTCATATCAGTCGAAAGTAAGGCCATTTAGCACCAAAAAGGTTTCATTTATTAACATACTACTTTAAAAGTAATTAGATATTGAAAGCAAACTTTTACCTCATCAAAGTTACCTTTTCTGTCTAAGAGTAAGCCTTAAATATGATCTCGATGCTTGTTTTACAACTTGCCCTTAAGACTTCATTTGCTAAACAATTACCCTTTTCCTGTGAAGGTATCAAATCATTGTGATCATTGATAGTAATAATTAAGAACATATAATATTGTTATTTTAACACATTATTTAAGAATAAATTGTTTAAAATTCGAATTGTGACCTTCTGTTTTGTGACTTTCTGTCCCTTGTATATTTGTGACTTTTTGTCCTGTGATTTTCTGTCCGTTTATCTGAAATGTATAACTAAGGTGTACAGTTGAACAAATATCTTTGAGGAAAAGTGGATCCATCTTCACATTTCAATAGCATATATATAGCAGAGAATTTACAATCACCTTTATCTTATTCTCAAATTATACCGACATTCATAGGATGAAAGAGCCTTCTCATTTACGAAACGCTATCGCTGGATAGGTGTGAGCATTAGGTACTGACAGCCCCGTCTGAAAGCTTCTGTCCTGGCGTGTCGAAGCAGCCCAGACGTCTCTCACGATGCTTACTATAATGCATAATGTAAAATTCAAACAGTTATAACTAACATTTATCATTCAAATTTCGTGAACTTTTCAGTTTTTCTTGAGAACGGATTTTGCTTTCAAAGAAGTTTTCTCCATCACAACGATTTATCTGCTCTGGCGCGCTATCAATTGCAACCTTGTTACTGCTAAGATTATATCAAGAAGAGAAACACCAAACCATATGTTTACTGTGGCAGACGTAAAGATTTCCTTTTACTTACATAATCTTTTCTCTGAGAGAGAGAGAGAGAGAGAGAGAGAGAGAGAGAGAGAGAGAGAGAGAGAGAGAGAGAGAGAGAATAATTCAATAATATAAAATAATGACAGATAATTTCAGACACTAAGACTGACTACATGCCGGGTGTCATGTCTTGGTCGCAGAATAACTAATTGGGGCAACATAGCCTGTACATAATTTTACATCCTGGTCCTCGATCAAAACTTGGATGTATATGTCAGAATACTGAGCAGATGGACGATTGATGAGAGTCATTATTATCATCATTGCTATCACGATGTGATCTATATATAGATTTATCTAATATCAGTGCTACACTGAGGTGTGGCCAAATATAATTAGACACATAGACACAGCTCTCTCTCTCTCTCTCTCTCTCTCTCTCTCTCTCTCTCTCTCTCTCTCTCTCTCTCTCTGAGCATATATAAAAACTGCACACACAAAATTCATTCGGTACTTAGTTAACCTTGTGCAACGGAGCTTGTTATCAGATGAGGGCCCCCTGGGTAAATTTGCCAATAATTTTTCGGCTCATATAACCTCTGGCAGCCATATCTTTTTATGTGGCCTATATTAAATTATTGCTCCACTCACTGTCAGCGATGTCAACATCCCCTTATCGAGCATGTTATCTCAATAGTATTATTGGAGCCCAACCACGTTAAATTTTTGCACAGCAGTCTATCTCTGGATCTGGTTTACTAAAATGACGACTAAACCAAACAAAACTAACCGGATGCATGTTTGCTGCAGATTCAAAAGATTCAAGCTCGACAAATCCAGTTAGATCCACCAGCAAAGGACCGTTTATAGCAACTCGTGTCATTTCGTGTATTGGATAAACAAACTGCGGCTCACATTCACCAGCTCCAAGAAAACTAGCGGGAAAACAAGCTACCATATCAACATAAATGACGTCATCGGGATTATATTTTGTGTTCCAGAGACCTCCATGTGTTACATGAACGCAAGGTATCCTCGAGAAAGTCAAGCGGAGTTGGATGTCATGAAGTTTTTGCTGGGTGACACGAGCAACCACGGACCAGATTGCAAAACAATTATTTTCCAACTCATCTACGACATTTAGTGCTACCTGTTTCATCTGACCATGGAGAGATTCGTCGCGGTAAAGTTTACCCGACGGTAGTACAAATTGATCAAATCTACAAACCCCGATCGAGATCCATCGGATCCAGAATCACTCTGAAACAACCAGACTGAAACTGGATTGGTTTACTAATATTAGTCCACGCATGAGCGTTGTGATCAATTATCACTACTGAACACCTTTTTTAATAGTTTTAATAGTTGTCGAAATTATGCAAAACCTCGTCGGTTATTGTTTTTACTACATCGGAAATCTCATTTTTTTCCCCCAACACTGCTTTGTCATCCATGCGGGCTCCATTCTCTCTAACATGCTATACCCATTCGTTTAATTTCTTGATTCGTGATTCTGTTAATCCATTTCCTCGTCGGGCAACCATAAAATGTTATGTGACAGGCTGAGCCACACAATTTAGTGCGCCTGTGGCTGCGCTTGTACCCCGCATCGGCAAAAGAGCATTAATATCAGGCTCGTTTAGTGGATAACGTGCGTAAACAACCGCCGTCACAGGATATGATTTTTCATAATCTTGCCTGTCAATGCCCGTCAAAACTCACGCTGCAGAGTTTTTGTCCATGGATACAACACGCTGTCGTTGTGATTGTCGAAGAGGGTCAGGTTTATCCCGGATAATTCACATGCCGCCATCGCGATGGCAGCCATCGTGTTCGACAATAAATTTAATTCTAAATAAATACTTCTTATCACCAACTAAACGATCAATAATCATCCATGCGCGTTGGTCATTCATTGTAGCATCGATGAAAATACCGTCGTGATCTATCCGGAACGTTGACCAAACATAAGCTGCATCATCAAGCGCGATCTCATCTTTAGCAATTCTGATATAATCATGCAAATGTAAATCATATGGTGGTTGTTTATTTCTTATCGGCTACTCTATCAAATCAAACCTGGTGGTCACTGGTTTAATCAAAGATAACCTTTCAAACTCGCTCGTAGTTTCTTAACCATTTAATCTGATTTCGCAAATTTCCTGCGGCAATTTTTGACCTAGGAAAGGCTGGTCTAACACCGGTGAGATTATAATACCGTTCTCGCAATTGTTTTGCTACACTCCACATACTCATTACATAATTAAGGAAAGTTGTTTTCTCTAATTGAAGATTATCCTGGAATATAATAAAGTCACGAGCAAAAATAGTTGCAACTGGCTTATAATTGGATCGTCAATCCCATGTGGTAAACCTTGTTGTAATGAGCATTGAGGATATCATTCTGCAAGACGCGGGTAGTTTAGGGCCAAACCCATGTGTGAAATGCGGGGCTGGTGTGCGAGGTAACTCTGAGCTTTGTGTTGTATGTGGGGGAGAAAATCTAGAGAGCTAAAACGATACTGTGATAACATAAACCGTGGAAATTTGGGAGGGGGTTACAAAAAAAGACGCTAAAGATTATCTTGAAAGAAAATCCATGATTAAAACCAATCGTGCTCATGAAATTATTAATTGGAGAAAAATAAGTATATACATGGAGCAAGTGCATGTTTATGTTATCAACGCTGCTGAATTCAGAAGACATCCCATCGCGAATAATTATAAGGCAAATCGACTTGGTGTAATCAAACATTGTCGACTTCGAAGACCACTTGGCGCTGTCATTAATACCGGTTACCTCATGGTCGGTGCTAGGAGAACAAATAATCTTTACCACTGATTTATTTATGAGTGTTTTAATGGCTTGATCAATAACTGCTTTATTATTGACTATATTAATGGTGATAAAATTGATATTATACAAAGCGAAAATAACAAACGGGGGTGGGGGGGTGGGGGTGGTGTTTACTGGCAAACACAAAAAATGCAAGGTCAGTTTGCTCTGTAAATTTACACACAGACGAAAGAAAAGTATTTCAATCAATATCAGCTGCTGGAAAATATTTTGATATTCATCCAAATTCAGAATAGAGTGTAGCTGTTGGTATAACCAATTCAGCTCTATCGAAAAAGTACAATCAAAAATTAAGATTTCAGTATATACAAGATACAACAAGTAAGTAATGTGAGTTCCATATTTATTTTACCCACGAACCAAAGCAGTCTTTTAAGGGGTTTCTCAGCCAAACCCCTATTTTGTATTAGGACGACCAAAGAATCTTACCCATAGCCCCAGAGCTAGCAAAACAAATACGAAAACAATTTTGCTGAGGCAACAAAATCGATTTCTTCGTCGATTACCTAACTCGAGGACCTATCAAGGAAATCATCATAGTCGTCAAATTCCCCTTATATAAGACTACTGCGATTTTTGTTATATGTTTTTCACACACAATTTTACGCAGCCGCTTGTCGAGTTATTTTTAAAGTCTCAGCTTTTGCTATAATGTAAGACTCATCGTCATGACAAAATAAATATAAATTAATCTTATCGCTGATAAGAGAGCCAGGCTCTAGCATCTTGATAAAATTTCCATGTGAGACTATTGATTTATCGACATAACATTTTTTAGCTCGTCATCAACTGTGATCTTAGTATATTTATTCTGAGATAACGGATTGTAAGATTATCAGTAACATCAGAAAGCAAATCTGTCAGCCAAGGAAGCTTGCTAAAATAATCTGAATTTTCTATGCGAACTAGAGACAACTTTATCTTGTTTCTGCTTTTGAAATATGTGCTATATTTCTCATCGTCAAATATAATTGTCCTTTGTTTACCTCGGAAAAGAATTCTTTTCATCTTTAACGTAGTATCCTCTACAGTAATATCTTGCATATTTCAAATTTCACACAAAATTTACTGAATATCGTTTTTCGTATTTCACAACTCTGTTCGGTATCATATCAACAAGCAAATCATCTTTGACTCGCAGTTCCTGTATCAGATCTAATACAATAAACTTCTCACCTCTGAGATAAGCTCGAAGTTGATTAAGAATTTTGTTGTATGTCGCTATTGTTATTTACGAGACGTATTTTTGTTCTCGTATTTGGGCTGATTTTTTCTAATCTATTACTGATAATACAATACCTGCCCAACTTAGCAGTGCCGGTTTAAACCCTGTGGAGGCCCCTAGGCAGTCGAAATCTCGGCCCCCCACCCTCGCAAATTATCTCCTAATACGTTTTTAATTTTACCAACCCTAAAAGGCGTGGGGCCCATAGGCCGGTGCCTACTCTGCCTATTTGGTAATCAGGCACTGTGCCCAAGACACTATCAACAATAATGGATTTACTGTTCCTCATGCTGATGATATTCCCGATGTTTTAAGTAACATAGGAATGTAGTTTAGCACGCCTATTATTTTGCTGTAATATTTTCTGGCGCGTCTGACCCAGTAAAGGTTTTTATGATAGTACTTGTAGTATTTGATCAGTTCATCCCTGTCGTTGTCGGAGAGACCTGATGAAATATGATTGAAATCAATAATTTCTTTTAGTCAGTATGAAACTGTTTCAGTAATTATTTCAATTGACGTTGTAAAGGTATTTTCAGCAGCAAACCTTTTCAATCAGCGTACGAAAATTGTTATGGACAGGATCAGCAATAAAATCTCTGTACTTATCATATACTTCAGGTAAGATATCGTTATAAATGCTATCTGTTAAAACTTTATGATCTGAGGATGAAGTAGAGGATCAAAGTTTATTGGTATTTCAGTAATATCATTGACTCTATCACGATAAATATCTTCTGTTTCATCGATATAACTAACAACATAACATAACTCTCCCAGTTTAAATTTTTAAGTACTAGATAATGCCTGAGAATTGCATATGCTGTTGCAAAACTCAAAAGACCGCGAATATCTGCTTCTTTAATATTTATGTCATTGACGGGTAGGTTTAAGTATCCAGCAATCAACTCTTTGATATTTTTGTATTTTGGTTCTGTTAGTAACTTTTCACCTTCTTTTATTATAGTTTTTCAACGCAATTTGTTTTAGAACTATGATAATTTCATAATTTTCATCAAGCTTAGGTTCTACAGTTTTAATATCGTTAAGCTTCTTATAAAATATGTCTCGTTTAACATCATCACATGACTCAATCTTATGCTCAGTATCTGGTACTGTGTTTAGTGCAGCATTAATGTGATATATGTTATACTTTTTTTTATCACCGGTGAGAGAGTCTATTAGAACTAGATATGCTGCGTTAGCAGGTTAGCATCAGCACGATTATCTACCATTTCCAACTGTTACGTATTTGTAATTAAATTGCTTGTGTGTTAGTTTTAAAATTCTTTTTTATTTTATTTTTGTTTCATTACATTTTATTGTAATGATTATTGCAGAGATTCGAAATTCTTTTTCAGTAATTCTGTTTATCTAAGATGTAAAACGTATTACATTAGTAACATTTTTAGTTTACCTTGGTCCGCGGTAGAGCAAGCTCTACGCGAGAACGATTGGCTATTGCCAAGGTCATTTCGTCTAGTCTGGATAAACAATGTTTTATTTTTATATTTATTTCAGAGTGATAATAAATAAAGGTTCTTCCTACGTGACAAATTGCATTTCCTATTGCGTTGTTTCAAGTGTTATTAGATCACGTAGTCTGTCTCGCGAGAACGGGATGATAATTCGGGTGAATATATAACCCTTTCTGAGCGCTCGTCAGTCAGTTGTATTCCTGATACCTAGAAGGCCGGATAGGTTATTTTATTGTTGAAACCAGATTGTTTTTGAAGTTCATTTGTTTTTGCAATTTAATAATTTATTCTCTAGAAAACCAAACGAGTGTACTGTTTGATAAATTCTGGGAGAAAGAAATTCAGTGGAAATTTATTCTGGAATTATTCGGAAACATAAACTGTGATTCAATTGAGGAATTGTTGCTATTCTGTACAAGGACCACATATGACGTCATCGAATTCCATATTGGAACGTCGTCAAGATACGAACTTGGATTCTAATAGAACTATTTAGTGATAGGACTTGTATGTCAGGCTCATCGTGAACGTTTTTGACTCGCTCTTGCTCTAGTTTTTTACTACCAAGAAATTTTGTTTTTACAAGGTTAGATTTGTTGATTTTCTTTATTTAGCTCAAGCAACGTATTTGACAGCAACTTTTCAACCTTTAATCGTTGTTCCTCACACTCACTTATAGGACAATATTTACTAATTATATTAAGGTCTCTGCATATTTCAGTTGAGGGCCCCTCATTCCTGCAACTCTAACAAAGTTGTCATTGTTCTGATTTAAACTGGGTGAAACTAAAGTTAATTTTTTCATGCAAGCAATTATATGTACCGCTCTTGCTTCCTCAGCACTTTCTTGGTTTAGCGAATCAACATCAGCTATTTGGATCTCCGTTTTCGGGTTTAGTATAAAATGATAAAACTTTTCGCGACTCTGATCGATGGAGGATCAACAGACATTATAGATTACAATTACATTAAATCGTCAACTGTATATATCTATCGTCTAACCTGGATATGGACTCTCCGCGTTGAAAACATAAATTCGGAAATACGAGTACTTTTTGTGGTTACTTCAGGATCATGTGTAAATTGTCGAGAAGTACTAACATGACCAATAAATATCATATACAGCGTAGTCCATTTTGAATCATCATTCGATCCTTCTAATATCTAGTTGTATATGCGCCCGAGATAAGCATTTAGTCGATCTCGCAATTGAAATTTCCATATTGCTACGGCTGCTGGACACTGTATTTTGATCCAAAAGTTTGATGTTTCTACGTTTGTGATCCAGTCTGACTCGCCAGTCTGTTTAACGCAAACGCATAATTTGGATTATTTCCCAGAGACTGTGTTGATGCAGATGCAATAAAATCCCAACGATTAGTTATTGCATCAGCGAGATGTGGAATATAACCGACACTATTTTTAACCCGCTTTGTGCTGCCACTAGCTGCAGCAACTGAGTCTACGTACTGTTTATTTACAAGATCGGAGGAAGCAACAGGTACATGAGTAGAAGTTATCTTATTGGCAACCATGTCGATCGCACCTGTTTGTCGTATCTCCGGATTTTTAAAAATGTAAATTGCATATGTTTCAGTAATTGTACTTCAGCGCCCACGTATTGTTTATTTGCAAGATCCGATGCGGGAATTGCTTTATATGGCTATGTGATTTTGTTAGCGCCCATGTTATCACCAGATTTTATTACACAGTTGTCTTTGACAAACTTTACATTTGTTACAAAATCGTTGCTGGTCAATGTTGTATTATCGAGTTGAGTATTAAATAATTAAATATCAATTTCCAAACATATCTATGTTTCCAGCCATTTTTCCACCAGTTAGTGACAACTTGTTGTTATCGATCGTCTTAAGCTGTGCATAATTTACAGCTTGTGTGTTATTTACGTGAGCAGGAGGGTATTCCGTTACCAGATTTATTATTTTATTACCTGCCATGTCTATCGATTCAGTCATTTTCCCACCTCTCAGCGATAACTTGCTATTATCGATCGTCTTAAGCTGGGCAAAATTTACAGCTTGTGTGTTATTTACGTTGATAGGTGGATATGTTGTTTCAAGGTCTAGCACTCGCTGACCTGACATACTTAAGTTGCCTGTCATTGTATCTCCGGATTTTGTTTAGATAATTTGTTAAATCTGCGCCAGCCGCAGTTATTTTTTCTTCTGTTGAGCTTCCGATTAACGTACCAAATTTTGTGTAATAGCTTATTCTTATTCTTACCGCGAGAGAAACTAATACCTAATATTGAATGAGCATAACAAACTTTGACACAGAGCGATTAATCAAACATCAACATAACCACGACCTACCAGATTGTCATTATCTGATAGTAGGACGAAGTGGATCAGGCAAAACTAACCTGCTGATGAATCTGTAACTTAATGACATCCTCAGCTACAATAGGGTATCTATCTACACAATAAATCCACAGCAGGATAAATACGAGCTGCTTAGCGAGTATAACGAAAACGAAAAAATGAACATGGCATTGGTGATGATAATTTTATCATAAAACAACCTGAAGATCTCATTCCGATAAGATTATTGTATTTAATGACATCCCGCTAAGCAACAGCGAAATTAATAAGATTGAATCGTACTATTCATTGTCGTGGAACAGAACATGTAATGCAGCTTGTCTAGCACAGGATTTCTATAATGTCGATCAATTTATCAGGCTAAATACAGGTTGTTTTATATTATGTGCTGGACTCGACAACGTTGATGTACAAAATATTGCACGAGAACAGTGCGGAGATGTATTAAAAGATAAATCTGCAAAACTTTATCATGAAGGAACTGGCCAGGAAAAACACGATTTCTTTTTATTTGATAAACTAGCACGAGATCGAAATCATATGTTTAGATGTGGAGTAGATAAGTTTTTGGACTGTGAAAATTAATATAACAGATACTTATTAAAATGGACGCGAAACGAATAGAGGTTCTAAAGAAATTTGTTGTAACGAGAGCTGCTTTTAATAAAAATGTTGAGTAAGAACGTCGCGGACAACAAGAAACATCAGAAGAAACTGCCCGACTTTTTAAATCTGTTACTGAAGCTGTACTTGGCAAACAACCAGGTATTTCTGATTCATCACCAGAAGATCGCAAAAAATTATTGGAGAAAGGATTACATGATATTCTTGAAGAGCAGGAGAAAGTTTTGAAAAAAAAATCGGAGACCCTAGTGCGCTAAAAGAAGAGGTAAAAAATTTAATCTCTGAACCAATATAACGTCAGGAAGTATTATCAGAGAAACTAAATGCTCTTACTGATATCATAGTCGCAAATATGTCAGAGAAGGATAAAATTAGATTTTATAAATATCTGCAAGAGAACTAATACCACTAGAAGATTACAAAAATTATCTGAGAGATTAGATTCATCACGTTTATCAAATTCGCAAATGACCGGCAGATAAATACAATAATTTTATTGATAATCTGACAAATATTCGAAATATTGGATCACAAACTGAAAAAAAATATCGATAAAGCAGGATCCAGAGAAGAATTTTTAAATTCGTATAATAAAATGCGTGCTGGAATTATTGCTGGTGTTATGTCATATACTGCTGACAAGTACAGAACTAGAGAGCCACCATACAAATGGACATTTTAAAGGGTATTTGATGATATCGATAAAAGGTGTGATAAACGTACTCAAGAAGAAAAAAGTTGGAAACGGCGTCAAGATCTATAACTCCCAAGCTGAAATAGTTGATTGACTGATGCTGTTAATTTCATTAAAAAAAGCCGGAAATGTGAGCACAGAAATCGACAACGAAATTGTTGATATTTTAGATAATCTGCTATCGGATGGTTATTTAACATCCGACGTATATTATATTTTACATAATGATCTTATCACAGCGAATTAATTTATTAACCGCAAAGCACTCCAAGTTTTATCTATCGGATAAAATAAGAATGTTATCAACTACATTACTACCTGATTCATCTCAAACTACGGCGGACGGTGCAAACTCCTCTGTTATTTATAATACACCAATCTAGCTAGGCCCAGGTACGCAAATGGGTTTACTTTCAGCTATTGCTTGGTATGCTATGGCAAATATAAAAACTAATGCGAATGACGATTTTACATTTCAATCGAGCCAGCGAGCTGGTTCGGTTTGAATATCTGTTAAGATATCACAAGGCGTTACAACGTTACAGTTCAGAATAAAGCAATGAAGTCATTGATTGCAAATGGAGTTTGAACTAGCTCCAAACTATAATACGTTACGTGCCAAAGTCACGTTGAAAAACAATTTTCTTGCTGATTTTAGTACAGCCAACAGCATCGGATCGTTGCTAGGTTTTTCTCCTCAACAATGCGGTTCTCGATCGCAGAGCGCTTCAGTTTCATACGAGGGCGAGTTACCAGGGGATATAAGAAAAGTAAATACAATTCTAGTAAACTGCTCGGTTGCAAGCGGATCGTATACGGCACGTGGCAGTAGAGGACAAACTATTTATAGTTTTTCTCCTGATGTCCCACCAGCTTCGCTGATGCAAGTAACTCTACGGCAAATAATCTATTTCCAATAAACATTGAAAATCAAATATCTTCTATCACGATGACGCTGACTGATCAATCAGGGCGACAGCTCAATCTCAACAACGAAATTGTTACATTATCTGCACATGAGGTCCATCAATTAGTTGATGGAGTGAGCTTTGCTCACCGGGATAAATTTTATCAGGCAATTTTGTATAACAATATGAAACAACGAAAAATGTATTGTAGAAATATTTAAAGAGGATTCTTCGGAAGTATATTCTCTAAAATAGTTGAAAATGTATCTGGAATTGCAAATAAATTAGCACCATCAAAAGCTTTTGCCACAGGAGCTGCATCTGCAGCAGGTACAGTTGTCGGATAAAAGATTGCTGATAAAATTAAGGGACAGTAGATCGCACCAAGTGCAGCAGATATAAAACAAATAATTTCTGAAATAGCACCAACGTCAGAAATAGCTACGTCGTTGATAAAAATGACCAAAAGAATGCTATTTCCGTCGGGCGAAGAAATTATTATAAATTAGTAACTAAAACTAGACCACGTCCAGATATTTCGGCGTGCGATTTTTTCTAACAATAACAGATAAAGAATGTCTGTCAAAAATTACCTTGACCTTAACGAAGAAATAACAGTAGATAATTCAACAACAGAATTTGAGTATGTTGACTATCTCGATGAAAATTCAAGCGAGCCTAATAAGATGGGCATACGAACCTTTAACACACGTGATGAAGATGTGTTTCTATTTCCCCATAAAGCCGTACTTGAAGTACGAGGAAGTATAAAATCAGCACCTGCTGGTGGAGCAGCTCATGGAAATATAGCTATTGATACACAAATAATACTCGTGAATAACGGTTGGAGTTTGTTTAAAAACGCAAGATATCAACTAGCAAATCAAACAGTAGAAGATATTTCTATGCACTTGCTAGTAGCAAGTACTATTCTTAATCTTGTATCTTTTAGTGAGAATTACCCGAGATCTGTTGCAACAAATATGCTGTGATTTAAAGATACTGGACCTGGCACAGCTGCTGCAGTTGATTTGTTTAGATTAGCTAATACTCCTCCAGTAGTTGCTGGCGCTGACGACGCTGGGACTCTTACTAATATTAACGCATATTTAGCTCCACTTCATGCTCAGTATAATATCGATGCAGCAGATAATGCAATAGCTAACGTTAGAAATGCGCTAATAGCTATTTGTAATGCGATTGGAACTATTACTCCACCAGCCGCTGATTCTAATGCGGCCGAACTGTTAACGATAGCTCAATCTATTGTTCCTTTCACTTCGACTACAACGTATAGCGATGGCTATATTAAACGACGAAAATTTACTGATAGCTCAACTTAAATAGCAGGGATGCTGCCGCTTAGTACAATATTCGGATTTTGCCGCGACTACAACAAAGTTTTTAGCGGTTATCAAACATACACTTATACTTGACCGATCAGATCAAAACTATTGTCTGATGAAAGCTGCAGGTGTCGCTTATGATCAGTTTTTAATTTCACGACTAGCGCTGTGGATACCACGAGTCATTTCATCCATCGATAAATCAATAGACCTTGAGGCAATGCTAACATCATATACCAATAAGTTTATTTTATGCAAACAGCAGTACCAAATGCGGTAAATAGCACATGGAGAATAACAACAGCACCAAGCGATCAGTTACCAATACATGTATTTATCGTCTTTGAGCGTCAAGCTCGACGTGGTAATCAACTTCAAAACAATTCAGTTTTCGACAAAGCAAATGTAAGACAAAGATTTGTCAGAATAAATTCTAAACAATATCCAGAACGAGCAATAGAATGTAATTTTTGAGCTGACGCAGAAAGAAACGTATCTCGTGCTTACATGTATCTGATGGAAGCAATGCAAAAGTATCAGGATGCTGACAGTGGATCTCAAATTTCAATCGAAGAGTTTAGGTTTCTTTATCCGATATTTCACTTGATGTATCAAAACATTCGAAGCGAGCAATTGGATCAACTTCTGATAATGAGGTTACATGGACACTAGGACAAATTCCAGGAGCTGTTGCGTATTTTGCATATGCGCAAATTGTATCTGATAGATTCTTAACGATAGATTCAACAAAAGGTAGAATGACTATCCAGAGGTGAGGTGCTCTGCACTTACAGCAAGAGGTACAATTTTATCAAACAAAAGAAAATTAAATGCAATGAAATATATTATGCACGAAAAATTATCGTTAAACGACTGTTTGTTTCGCTGAAGATAGATTTCGGAACGCAGAGCGTTCTGCTAGCAAAATTGCTGTTAACACAAAGACAAATCAATAAAATACAACAAAGTAAGCCATTTACTTTGAATTTATTAGCAGCGCAAGTAATTGCAAAGGCTCGAAGTTAAGAAATAAGCGGCGGTTTTCTGGGACCTGCTCTAACAACTATTGCATAAACGGTACTACCAAAACTATTGAAAATACTAGGAACATTAGGTATGGCTGCGGCATCAGGTGCAATATCTGGTGCTACAAAAAGGCTGTGTACACGGTGATCGTATCAAACAACTTGTGTGAATTTGTCTAACAATAGTAATAAAAATGCCTGAAACACGAAGTGTTCGGAAACGTAAAACAGCAACGAAAAGTAAATCAACAACTAAATAAAAGAGGACGCAAAGCGACCCAAAGACAACAAGGTGGACTCATCGGTCCACTGCTAGTGGGAATAGCGGGAAGTTTCCTTCCAAATCTGTTGGGGATAGGACGTGGGGAAATGCCTGATGCTACCTGAAACTCAAAGATGGCTCCACTGAAAAATTTTGAAATTAATAATAAACTAAGCGACGTCGACGGATTTATCGGAGTATTTTCTAAAGACGAGTTAGCATCTCAATCTGGAGAGCTTAACTCTCTACTAACAACAGCAGCTTGCTGCCGAAGTTGTGTTATAAATATTTAAAATTTTAATGATGGATTTGATACACAATGGGTCGCGCTTTACAATAACAACTAATTTGATTCATTTGGTCTACCTCCGAGTGACGTTATCAAACAGTTCGTGCTATCATCGAGACCGCGAGCAACCCCAAAATACAACACAAAAAAATTACTCTTCTAATCAACTTCAGCCAGTTGGAAATGCAGCTTGTGGATATTACACTTTACTCAACGACCTAGTGCAGAAAACGATAACATAGCTATTACAAATTTTATCTAACACAGCAGTATATAAATTAATACGTATTGCCTCAAGTGCAAAATTAAAACAGAAAATACAAACGAAACTAGGGAAACAACTACAAATAACAGACTAATGCTAAAAGTGTTTGTGCTACCTGTGGCAGAAAAAAAAGAGTATATTTCTAAAAACTAAACTGACTGACTCCGTCATAGGTGACTCTGTCACCGGCGATGGAATCGCCCGGATTCCACTACCTGGAGATCCTGGAATGCAAAGATTCCTAATGTTATTTTAGTCGACAATTAAATTATAAGATGAGCTGCAAATGTAAAGCTGACTACGATCTGTGTATAGAGCAGGACAAAATAATAACTTACTGTCAGTGATGTAATCAACGAGCTGTAATCGGCTCCGGCTTAGATATTCACAAGTTGATTGGCAAATTACCGAGACCCAAAGGTGGATGGACATTGCCTGGTCATAAATATACTGGACCATGGAATCCGCTTGCTCAACAACTTGATGACAACGACAACCCAATATCAGGACAAGAACCTTATAATCAGGTTGATGCAATTGCAATGCGTCATGACATATGTTACTAGGACAACGAAAACCATAAATCAGGTTGTGATCGTGTTATGCTCGACGAATTAAGAGATATGAAACCGAACGGAATTCGAGAGCGAATAGATCGTAAACTAGTGCAATGTATTATTGGAGCAAAATATAAACTTGAGCTCGGTAATGCGCATGCGTTTCAGCTCCGGCTCGTTGAAAATGTACTTTATGATAGCCTGGCACATGAACTGCACAATCCAAAAAAAAAGTTTCCTCGACGAAAGGTTGTCGCAAACGCAGTTGATAAAATTTGGGCGATAGATCTTGCTGATATGTCAAACATTGCACAGTACAATGACAACAAAAGATACCTGATGAACGTAGTTGATATGTTTAGTAAATACGCGTTTAGTGTACCTGCTGCAGATAAAACAGGAAAAACTTTAACGCGTTAAGAGATATTATTATCAACATAGCGTCTGGCACGGACCGCGAGCGGTCTGCGCCAAGAAAACCAAATAAAATTTGGACAGATCACGGAGCGGAGTTTTTTAATAAGCAATTCGAGCAGTTTCTAGAACAAAATAACATCAGCAAGTACGTCAGTGGAAATGAGGGAAAAGTGCTATTGTGGAGAGGTTTAATTACACGTTAAAAGAAAAGCTCTATAAGCAACTCACACCTAAAAACACTAACAGGTATGTTGATGATCTGCCAAAGATTGTATCGGATTACAATAACACAAAACATAAAACACTTGGAATGTCACCGGCAAGAGCTGTTAATAATCCAATACTGGTGAATGAGAATATGTACCGAAGACACAAACATAGCAAAGGGGATAGAGTTAGAATTTCGTTAGTAAAGAAAACATTTGAAAAAGGATTTACCCCAAATTAATCAGAGGAAGTATTTGTTGTGGATAATAATTTTAACAACAATACCTGTTAAGTATAAACTGAAAGATCTATCAGGAGAAGAAATTACTAGAAGTTTCTACGAACAGGAGCTGCAGCGGACAGAGCAGGATATAATGGTCATCGAGCGAGTAATAGCAAGAAAAGATAAGCAAGGTTTGGTCAAATGGAGAGGTTATAGTGACAGTTTTAATAGTTAGATACCAACCAGTGAAATAAAAAATCTTTGATTAGATCGCTAGCGATTCAGTCAAGTCACTGTAAATCTTTTCGTATTTAAAATGGACAGACCTACATTCCACTGGCCTGCACAATGACATCAAATGTTGTCTTTGCGTTGTTGTTAGATCCGTCATCAGGTTAAAAATCTTAACAAGCAGAAAATCAAATTTTATATTTGTTTGAGACCATAAACTTCTATCTGTTCACGATTCATGAAGGGCTTTAACATATCCCATAACATCTGATGCTCAGATAGTAAAATTAAATCTTTGAATATTTTTAGCAAGATGACATTTTACATTACGCCGTGATTGCGCTGCGACATAAACTTGTTCATCTTCTGATAATATACCTGGTTCATCAGCAAACTTATCCTCCACGACAGGAAATAGATACATTTCTAGATCGAACTTTGAACTGTTAACAGTTTTTGAACTGCTAGTAGTATTTGGATTCTTAGAATCCTGATGCTTTGTATCCTGATGTAATTCACACTCCAAGTGTTTGTTCTCTACAGTATCACGATCGAGATCAGAGTAAAGATCTGAAAACCTTTTCATCGGAGACATCTCTTATCAAAAATAACTTTTGTCACAAAATGCCGGACGAAATAAGAATCGTCACAGCTAAAATCTTAAATATGAACCTGCTACTCGAACCTATCAAGATATTTATAAGCAATAAAAAAAACAGAAAAGTATGTGAACGTACTAGATGAATATGATCCTTACTCGGCGTTTAATTTCTTACTGACAGATTCTGAGGGTTCAGAACTTGAGAAATATTAAAAAAATATTTGTTAGATATAATAGAGACACCGTGATGAAGTGGGCCCACTGTTGTTTGACGAGGGAAGATCTCAGAAACTTTCTTCCGACAGATCTGTGAACAGTAATTGGTGCTGATTATTAAGATAATGGATAAATTTGTTACTCGAGCTAATATTGTGAATCCTTATCAGTTATAAGAAATATGTTTCGCGGTGACAGCAACGTTGTAGCTCATTTCGAAGTAGAAGGAGAAAAAATAATTTGATCTTGCTCAAAAATGTTGAGATCGATACGGCAAGATCCTAGTCGAATACGACAAGAAAACTTTAAACAAATACATCAGTTGTTGTCTGACAAACAAAGATATGGCAAATATTTTAAATAGCGGTTGATTCTTATCGAAAGACGATTCTATCTCCGCTTATTTTTGAAAAAGCTGATTTTGTAGTACCGTCAGCGACTAATTTGATTGATCTTGGATCTATGTTAAAATTATTTTGATGCTGCATACATTGATGTGAATTATACTTCTTTTGTAGCATAGTTATTTGCTACAACAGGTCTGGGAGGTTGCCTAAGATTGAATCATCCTCTTAACGCATATTATTTTCTTTCGAAGTGACAAGATCAAGGTTCTTGAGTCGATTATCAGTTATAATTCCGGCTCTATGATCTACATCTAAGCCACTAGGAATCAAACTATGAAACATTTCATAAACAAATCTATGTGATCTGTAACAAACTTGATTAGCATTTGTTCCTCAAATCATCACGTTCAAGTAGCCATGATTATTAATATTTCCAAAAATTGTTTTTGTTTAATTATTTTTGATAATTCCTTTTTTGCTATCCTCATACAAATTATAAGCTGGATGTGGTTGAAACTTATCCTGTAAAGACAAATTTAAAATGTTGTTATCAGTAACCTGATCATTCACATGTTACACTCGCATTCCATTTGGAATTTTGTCGTTAAACAGCGTCCAGATAAGCTCATGCAAAAACATTTCCTTATGCTCTGCATCATCTTCACATTTCACTCGAATTGTATAACCAGCCGGAGTTAAAATTCCGATATATTGTTTGTTTCTGATATTTATTACAACGCCAAGTTCATTGCCAGCAAAGAGGTTATATTTAAGATGAACCCAGCATATTTCCTGGCACCTTGCAAGGTCGTTCAAGATGAGTGGCATCTGATATAAATTTTGTGTCATTATTTTATTGTGTGTTTCTAATCTCTAATTGAAATTTTTCATATCAAACTCAATTAAAGAAATGTATAACTACAAGTATAGCGATGTTGAAATCGAGTCATATCCCAAAGAAAAGTTTGTTCTCGAAATAAAGATATCAATCTGAAAAATTGCAACAGCATTTGCCGGGTTTGACAACAGCTTTAAATTTGATAATCAACTTTTACTAGTAAATTATTCTGCAATAAATTTGTATCATCTGATTCTGGGAATTATAAAATATGAACTAGTCAAGCACAGAGGTCTAAAGATCTTTGTGCAGTTTCATATTCGTTTTTGAAACCTAAATATCTCTTCAGAGCAGCTTGATGCTCAACAATAACGCGAGGAATTTGTTGATCCATATAACACATCAAGATCTCATCGAATTTTAAGTGGTTTAAGTGGGGCAGATTTGATGTCGTTGTCAGATAATATATTTCAAGAAATATGGGAAAAAACTCAACGAGTACACAGCATCAGGATCAGGTTAGAGATTTCATAAAATAACATAAATTTTATTGCTACACTATGAAATGTAGTCCATTGCGAGGTAACTCATATGTTGAGCTGCCAACTAAAAAAAAACTCAAAATGTTGTGTGAATGTCAAAAATAGCGACAAGTGCTTTCAGTGGGATATATTATCAGCGTTATTTCCAGCACGAGATCATCCTTATCGAGTATCAAATTATATTTGTTTGACAGAATCACGGACTGGGAGATATTTCTTAATTGACTCTAGTCGTTGTCGAGCTAGTTTAATTGTACGAGATTCCATAGTTAGTGCAGAATCACTCATTATTATTATTAAAACACCGATTTAATTACACATCACCCGTCAGCGGATATACCAAAATGCACATCAAACTCAGTAATATTTTTTTTTTTCACCCGGCGGAGACCGCATCGGGGCGTACTGGGCGTTACTCTTGTCTCGGGTCATTATGGCTCTTCGGTTTTAAACAATGGTTGGTCCTTCCCCCTGGTGGATTTCAAAACACCACCAAGATATTACTGACCAGGATTACGTACAAGGCTCGGATCGGCTTTTGGCAATTAAGATCTCAGCATTTTCCAAGGCCCGGATTGTAGAATCGGGGCCTTGGGGTGGTGGTGGTTGGTCGCCTCCCTCCCCCAATAAAATGGTCAGTTCACCCCACCCCCCGCTGCTACCCATCATATCCGATGACCTAATAAAAGGATTCATATCGACTTCAGAAATATTATGACTTTATATCTGCTGAACCTATAGCACTAATTAAATGCAATCATTTCGTGGAAGAACATCCATCGATCAGTCATTGATGCAACAAGACTTATCGTGATTTGGATGTCAAGGTGTTTTGTGTTAACACTGAAATCGCATCAAGAGCGTTTTCATTTTTGATACTGTGCATACATCTTCGATACCGTATATACATCGTTGATACTGTGCATAACATCTTTGATAATATACAATAGCTATATCTTTCTTACTGTAGATACATCTTTGATACTACAGATACGTCTTTGATGCTCTAGACACACCTTTGTCACTGTGTACATTTTTGATACCATAGAGACATCTTTAATACAGATCAAGGACTTAGAAATATGTTAATAAATACGTAAATGCTGCAGAATCCAAGACTTGGAGACAACTTAATAAATACCTAATGCCCCAGAACATTATGATAAAAGCTATGAATTTGCTTCATCAAATTGGAAGATTTTAAGCACTCGAAGTGAAATCTGATATTACTCTTAGTAAATGGCTAAGGAAATCAGATTCGTGGCTGATCATATATTCCAACGATGGATATAAGAAATATACCAGAACAATTCAGGAGCAGAGGCCGAAATGAATTATAATTCAATAAGTCAATTTAGAAGTAAACCATGGCGAATGTCACAAACTTATTTATAATCACATAAGTTTCTAAATGCTGTAGCTGTTCATTGAAAAACTTTTAATTTATGTAGAACAGGAACGTTGCCGTGAAAACAAATGGGGAGGTTGAAGGTATGTGTAGCATTCGAGTAAATATGAATAGCATTGGAGTGAATCAGAGCATGGGAGCATATTTGAAGCAACCATACCAGTACATGTCTGCATCTGGTGCTTCATGAACAATTTTTTCTTCTTGATCCCGCTAATTTAAACATTTCTAATATTTATAGTTTTAAGTGATTATCTTAACTTATTACGCTGA
>JAECUM010036628.1:0-11825 GCA_016617855.1 Megalonaias nervosa | reverse complement strand
CTCTGTAATTAGGGATAGCTCCAACATTTCTATTAACACGAGCTCGAAAATGAATATCTACAATAGATTGTCTGGTTAAATCTAAATGTTCTAGAGAAAAGTAATAAATCGGATACAGCGTTGTAAAATCTAGCTGCGATATTTGTAAAACAGTATCAATGTTTTGATCACGATCCATGAACGACATAAGACGATGACATGCACGTGCTACATGATTTTGATCGAAATTCAACAAAATATCCTCGGATGGTTCTTGATGCCCATTTATCCTTAATGAAACCTCAGAAACACCAAGATCATCAAATACCATAATACTATGTACTTGCGAGTTTACTCGTGCAGTATTTTGAAACGCAATAAATATGTGTCTTGGTGCAGAAACACCTTGCTGAGAAGCTATTTGCCACGTAAATAAACCATTAACAGCGCTATCTACAGCATCTGTGGTCATAGTCAACCATGACAAAGTTGATTTACCGCCTTGACTCATAAAAGATAGCAACCGGTCTTCTTCAGATATCGAGGGGGTCATCACTGGCATCCACAGGGAAAATTTTGTAAGAACTACTTTACCAGCATCACCAGCAGGTCGCCATATTGCATCATCGTCTGTGCCTTTTCGTACTAGTACAACTGTGTGTTTGGCTCTAAAAATGACTTTTCTGACATTTCTACAGAACCCAAAAATATGTGACAGTGGAATTGCAGATGAAAATATTCTCCTATCACCTTTTAACATTGCTCGACGTGATCTAAATCCTAAGTTGAAATCTGGATCTACATTAATAATCATATTTTGTACATCCGCATCGGCGTTTCTAGCAAAATTTCTTGGTCGTCCTATTTCATATTGTTGGTACTCTGGAGAACTAGAAGTATCTTTGACAAACATCATTGATGGACCAGCTGATCTTGAGTAATCGTCGCTGTATCTTGCAAGGCCAAGTATTGTCGTGGCAACGTCGACGTCTTTCTGGATTGATTCAATATTTTTTCCGTCAATCATGTACGTAGCGCTATCAAATAACGCCATAATACCATTATTAACAAAGCCGACACTAACATTAGCGGCGTATGGTACTGGTGCTGCAGGATTAGCGTTATTTATAATTTCACCTTCGACTTCAATAAATGCCTCAGCGGGTAAGAAATATCTACTTGTATCCTGAACTTGAAGTTCAATTCGTCCACGCTGATCTGGAATTCGTGCGTCATAAGAATAATACTGATAATCGCGCACAGACTCATCTTTAGAACTGGTGCGTCCATGTCAAACGCGGGGTCAGATACGCGCTTAAACATCTTTATTATTATCGTCTTCGTCTAACTCGAAGACCACTTCGGGAAGTGAGACCACTTCCTGCTATCAGACTAGCTGTTATATTTTTTTCCTTTTCCGACATCGGGATATCAGCTAATTCCGCTAGTTTTTGATTAGCGGCTTGATTTATTATTTTACTTACACTTGCAGGCATCACTTCAGTGCTAGCCAATTTTACAGGTTGAGGTCGGGTCGCTTGTTGTCTGCGTATTAATCGTGCTAGTCTATCTTTAATTGCTGAGAATGCTCTGCTAGCAATATTACCAACAGCGCCTATACCTTTTTCACGAACAACATCAATAGCTTTCATTCCTAGCTGCTTTGCAATCGGTATTGCTTTTGGGGCTATTCTTCTAAACAGACCCTGAACAACATCACCTAATCATCTCCGTAGGTCGTTTTGTATACTGGTAATCGAGAGTTTATTACCCTGACCATGGTAGGTCCACGAGTATTGTGTATGATCATTTTATTATTAAGTGACTTTATCACTAATTACATACTTAGTCACTATAATAATCATCGGCGATTTCATTAATAAGAGACCGATATACATTAATATCCATGATACCACCTGTAAATAATCGTTTACAAATATCAGCTGCTTCATTAATGATTTCTGGGGAATTATTACCAGCTCGTTTTCCTCCAATGAGGATTTCTAGTCGATCAACATCAGCGAGAACGTTATTGGGGCAAGTAATAAGACCACTTCCTAGACCACTTCCAGTTGCGCCAGGGTCGTCTTGAAATACTTCGTCTTCTTCCTTACCTGTTGTTTGGGCTGGTTGTAGTTGTTGTGATCGTGGTAGTTTAATCTGTGGTGATGGTGGTAATATTTTAAAATCTTCTTTTGGTATTTTGTGTTGTTCTAGTAATTGTTTTATTTTTTCTCGTTGTTTTTGTTCTCGTTGTCGTTGTATTTCTTGTTGTTGTAGCAATGGTTGCAGTCGTGGTATTGGTCGCCCTGGTGATGGAAATTTGAGATATGGTGATGATATTGGTGATAATTCAAATTGTGGTGGTGTTCGTCGTGATGCTTTTTTACTTGGTTTCGATGGTGTTTTGAATGATTCTGGATAATCATGAATTAATTGCTCAAATGATTCTGGAGATTTTTGCCTTTTACTTTTTTTGGCTTCCTGTTTTCTTAATTGTTTTAAATCATCGATTTCATTAATATAATCCTGATATAATGGATCATCAGTTTTAATTCTTTCAACATCCATAACTGTGCGATATAATACCTTTTGCCATTGTTCATGGGTTTTAATATTCTTAGCGTGCTCAGGTTTCATTAATTTACTTCTTCTACTAAAACTATCCAAAGCAAAATCAGCTAATTGTCGTGTGTTTTTAATATCAATAAGTAAATTAATAGCATTTTCATTAAATTTATCTAACATTTTTTGTTTAGGGGTTGGTGCTTCAGCGCCTTCAGGCTGAGCAGCAGCTGGTTGAGCAGCTTGAATACGACCAGCAATATCAGCAGGCAATGTTGCAAGAGCTCGTTGTGTTGCCTCAGTTGCTGTAACAATTTTCTTTGTTGGTTCGACAATCGGTTTAAATAATTTTTCTGTACCTTCTGTAAATTCCACCTGAGACTCCTGACGCGATTGTAGTTGTTGCTTAACAGAATCACGAACAGGTAGATATTTTTTAATTGCCTCTAGTCGCTCTCGAGTTAATTTAGCTGAGTGTGATTCTCCAATACTCATTATTGATAATATCTATAATGGCTGTTTAATTCATAGCAGCAGGGAGGGTGAATGACCAACGCGTAGTGACCAGTACGTGAAAAAATCAGAAAAAATCTGGTCAATTAGAGAAGTTTTCATTATTAAGACAAAAACTTTTTTTCAGCCTTCGTAGGAACCTTTAGATTTCAAAAATAATGTCTCAAGCAAGTGGTCTGTTCATCCTCCCTGCTGCTCATTTTGTGCTACAGTTTAAGCTATTTTTAGCACATTCGCTTGGTCAGCATGTAAAAAATAATTTGGTATTTTTACAGAGTATAAAGGCGTACATTGAAAATATATTACTAGAATAAAGTTTTGGTTGTCGCATGTGAACCATGTCAAAAACGAGAAAATGTTAGTCACTTAGAGTTCATTGATACTTTGCATCTCTTTAACGATATCAAGTATCAACTACATCTAAACTGGCATTTCTGCTTAAATGAATATATACAATAACAGTAGACATAAGGCAGAGACATTCTTATGAAATAAATAGCGTTTTAGATTAGGAACATGCTACAGGCAAGATTTTCTCCGATATGTTCAAGGATTGCACGAATGCAACATTGTTAAATTATTTACGATTATGTCATCAAAAAGCAAAGTACAATGTTGGATTAGGACCAGTTTTGACCCCCAAATTAGCGATAAGTTTGTTGATGAAACAGCATTTTGAAAAACAAAAAATAAAATTGATTATAGTTGGTCTAGAGGAAGGATTTCTTGAAGAAACGAAATTTTTGTACAGTTGTCAATTTTGCTTTTTGTACAGTTGTCAATTTTACTTTTTGTACAGTTGTCAATTTTACTTTTTGTACAGTTGTCAATTTTACTATGGCTTATATAAAGACGAAATTTTTGTACAGTTGTCAATTTTACTATGGCTTATATAAAGACGAAATTTTTGTACAGTTGTCAATTTTACTATGGCTTATATAAAGCTGAAAAGTTTCTGAAGATCACACGGATGCGCTGTAAAAGGTATTTTTCTTTTCAATGGAAAGGATATTCCATTAAATTAAATGACAATAATATTATCATAACCATAAAATCTTCGATGACAAGAAAGTACCGTAAAATTAAATACAATTAGTTGATATGCTATTTTATTCGATATGGATGCATTAAAATCCAGTGCACCATTAATTGTTAGTAGATATAGAAAATCGATTTTTTGCAGATCTGTCATTTTACATAGAGTAGTAATTAAAATTAAAGTACGCAAATATACGAGCCATACTTGAAATATTCAGAATTTTTAGTTATAATGTTTTTGTTTCTTTAAACCTGTTGGTACATTGATTGTCAATCCATAGCCGAATAACACTCCATCAAATGTTCGGATTCTGCATGTACAGAACGACATACAGGTAAAGATATATAAGTGGGACGTTAAATAGGTAAATAACAGTGACCTAACATTTTCAGAGAAGGATAATCTTTTCCGACTGAGTAAAGTGCATCCTGCTAAACTAGGGCGTTCTTGTGTACTCTTTGATAAAGCTTAGGGATGTAAATCTCTGTCACATTCTGCTTTTTCAGGTTGTTTCATCGTTTTAAAAATGGCCACATATCCATGTGAGATACCCCAAGTTCTGGAAAGAGTTGTCTGCGATTACTGAACTGGAAGTGGTTCCTATAAAGGAGCTGATTGCTGAAGATGATCGATATACGGTGGAAAATACTTCTATTATGACGGGCATTAATTCGACATATACTTTAAGAATTATATGAAGCTCAGAAAGGTTAGTGCAGGATGTGTCCTGCATTTCGTGAATAACAGAATCTGATTGAAATAGTCAAACAGTACTCGTCAAACATGAAAAGAGTGCCCAGAGACAATTTTTATTAGATTGCCGCTGGTGATGAAGCATGGACTTGCTGAAGTGAACCCAGCCCAAGAGAAACTAATAAAATTTGGATTGTAAACACTAGCAGAGACCACAAAGCGCCATTGGCTAAGCTGGACAGTGAAGCAAGTTTTATACTTATGATTTTATAATGTTCAAAGCTTGGTCGCAAACGTACATGTCGCTGACTCTGCTAGTGTTACTATAATTTGTATCTCTCCAAAGTGTTGCTAAAAGTTGTAGAACAATACCGAACGTCTCGTCAACGAAACGGTACTGGAGGTATCCCCCTACTCCAAGACAACGGACCCGAGTATAAATCCACCGCCATGACAGAATTCCTGAAGGTCAGCATCCAAACTTTTCTACATCCTTCTTACAACCCTGGTTTAGCTCCAAACGACCTTTTCCTGAATCGTGTTATTCAAGTTTTGCTCAGGGGCAGACAGTGTGAAAGCAGCCATGCGGCTGGAATTGCGGTTTCCAGTGTATGAACCACATACCAAAAAGCAAACAAACACTTACATTTAATAATTGGATCAGAGTAACACGTTCTGTAGAGGTGCATCTGGAGAACTTTGAGCGAGCGTACGTTTGTTCTGTTCACCAATAAAGATCTTTGTTGTACGGTGTACTAATATTCCGAACTCTTTAAATACCCCTCGGATGGTACAGTCAGGTCGAAGGCAGCGTGTATCTGGCATACAATCTGTTGTAACATTACAAAAGCAACTGGGAGAAACTGATAGAGAAAATGGAAAAAACCAAATGGTAAAGTCCGTGTAAAAAATATAATACAAATACCAGAGATGTGTGTGAAAATGAATGAGTTGATGGAAAAGTCCGTGCAAGATACAACACTAATAATAGAGATATGTGTGTAAATAAATGAGATGTAAGGAGTGTAAATGAATGAGATGTATGTATGCACGTATAGATCTAAGAAAGTCTATATAAAGACGTACAACATTTAGCGCAGCAAGACATAGATAATAGGTAAAGAGGTTTAAACTCTGTTAGAGATATGTTTTTCAAAGAGATAAAGGTTAAACAAATTAAAGTCCTTGAAATGTAGGGGTCACACGATGTTATTGAGACCGCATTCCTTCTATATTCAACTTTTTGTCTGGTTGTACATATCAAAAGTATTTTATCTGAGTTTAACATTTCTGCCTTACAAGGAGCAAGTCCATATATTCTGCAATAATGTGTTCCACTGTCATTTACCAGAATTGAAAACTTAACGAAAGATACAAAAGATTCAGGAAAAAGTACATACAAGTTTGAATCAAAACAGTACAAACAGGCGTAATATATTTACAAATGTCACATAAATTTCTTTAATAAGAGATGGGCATTAAGGACAGGCATAGCTACAAATACTTCATATGCACAACCTGGAGTTACAGTGGGTCACTCCAGTCCAAAAATAATAGCCTCTAGTTGTAAATAGACTCTAATTTTAATGTAAATGACTTCAGATTTTAACTGGAAGAAAAACTAGCAAGTGCAACACTTTATTCTTTATAAGTAAGGATATATAATGGACCTGTTGCATATGAAACTATCAAATATTTCATGAGATACAAATGTATTACGTTGAATGAGGCTGTCTCTTTTACACGAACAAACAGCTTTTATCTCTAGCGTATACAAACTTGTATCAAGGATGTTCTTACAGAACAGTATGGCAAGACATTGTGCAGCTATTTAAATTGTTACTGATAGATATTGCTGGTAGTGGGATATATTTATGGCATTTTAATTTATCAAATATTCCAGCGATACTTGAACCTGCTTGCAAGTTCTACATTTATTTCCAGATTTGATAAAATGTCTCAATGTAAAATGTCTTCCCCTGGTGGGAATCAAACAAACAATACATATCTATGCAGGAATGAAATTTTATATGTACGACGTTTCATACTCCACTTATTTATAACTGAATAACAAGAATAAAATGATTTTGATTATGTCATATACTCACAAATGTTTTGTGAGCTGGATGAATTACACAAAAAGGCTTTAATTACTGTAAATAATTATTGGGAGATAAATTAGTATATGTTCTTGTGTATATTTAATTAGCATTGTTTGTCTATTAGTTTTTATTTTTTATTTGTTGTTATTTCATTATGTGCTTTTGATAATGTAACATTGTATGCTGGATTTGACCTTGTCCAAAGTCAAGTTCATTTTCTACCTGACCTGAATTATTGATTTTGGTTTTGTAAACAAAATGTTTATTTCAATCTGAGTCTAGAACGTTGGAATTTCCCCTTGAATTTCCGAGTTTAACTTTTGTTTACTACACATTGTATATTATACTTGTAGTAACAGACTTCTAATTATAACTAACGTTTTATCTTGTAAACATTTGCAGCCTTCCAGAAGGAACACTTCCATTGGGTAATAGTTTTATTTAGAAAATGCTAATTTTGACCTGAGGTCAGGTACATGACTATATCATCTTGTTACTGGAAAATTATCTATTTGTGTTATAAAATCTTGAGGTAGAGTTAGTTGTATTATTGTTGTGTTCAGTAGTTCATCTGGGCTGGAATTTTATGTATTCAAATTAGTTAATTCAAGGGATTCTTCTCTTGAAGGATCTGTTCAAAATGACATTCTTGGAAATAGAGACTTAAATTTAAAATGCAATTTCAAAAAAGGACATATTCTTGGATTGTATTATTGTGATGGAACAAAAGAATGTTGGCACATCATCACAACACGGGACACAACAGGCACATCAATACCTTCAACGTTGAATTTAATTTGGATTTCCACTAAAGTTTATTCAGAACTTTAATCAATAGGACTTTTGTCTGTATTTCTAGAATTATTTGGGATTTAATTGGCAATACCTTAAGTTCCCTTTTCTACATCTTCTCTTTGTATTCTATGGAAATAAAGTCTAATTGAATATTAGAAACCTTGTTGTTTCTCACTCTTTTCTATTGTTTTAAGACCATATTCGTAATAATGGCAGAAAGATTGCTACGGTAAGTCACCTCCAACAACATGTAGGAGGGTACAGTCTATTTTCATATCCTAGCCCACGGGGGTTGCGTGCTGTTGCAAATCGTTACAAAGCAATCTCCATATGTGTACGATGTTGAAGCAAAAGGTTTTACAAACGTGTCATTTTACAGAAAAGCAACGCACTCGGCAGAAAGCGTTGCAAGATTAAATGAAACCAAAACATCATATGTGTTTTGATTTGTATTGAATGTGCCAGTGTTCTAGGCTAAAAATAATCACACAGTCTATTTCCATTCGTAACTCACTGTTAAAATGATTATCATGCTAATAATTCTAAGACAGTTAGTTAACGAGTCAGCTGAAACATTATGGCCAGTTTTCAAACATTCATAAAATATTAAAAATAAAATTAAATACTGTATTGGTAGTGACGGTAACTCTTTATTAGCGTGTGAGATTGTTATGAAAACAAGTAGTACCCTTAGATTGTAATTATTACTTATTACTTATTAAAGCACCTCCATTTAACGGAGTTTGTAAACCAAGAGAGATCGAATCTACTCTGACCAGGATATTTCTACACTTATCTGCCTTAGATGAAATGTTGGGGTTATTCAGGTTGTTATGGTGCTTGTATTTTAGTCCTTGTATCTATAGGAACCACATGCGTCACTATAATTAAGGTCATAATATTGCGAATAGTATTTTAAAGCTATACAGATGGCTGATAAGGGACAAAGTTTTTTTAAGGTTTGTAAAATTTGGTTCATGGTATCGAGCGGAACATTTGGGGTCCAGGTTATGTTTTTCCTTGATTTTATTATGGTCCATTTAGCTAACTAATTTTTTTCTTGTCCCAACTGCAAGCCATCAATGAAGTTTAAGGAAGGTAATGTACATAAAATATAATTTATATTTATCAATTATTGTCAAAGTCACGTGTACAGTATCCATAGCTGCCAATACGTCTGCATGTTCCAAATAATTAACTCTATTTTCTTCCTCTTCTGAATAACTGGCTTTCGTCTGAAAATAAAAATGGCGCAGTGTTGATAGGAGTCCCATACAGACAGTGAGTTAAGTGTCAGTGTTGAAATGTTTTGAGGAATGCGTAAATTTTATTACTTATGCGAGTACTACGTCAGAGAATACATTAAGATGTCATTATATATTGACATATATAACTAATATCTTATAGGTGTTAATGAAGTATTTTGATTATCACGAAGAATGTTGCACTTTATTGATATACACGCGATTGTTAGAAACCGAGATATATGGTATAGACTCTGCCAAGTTTTAGAAATAATTATGATCACGGTTAAAACATAACTGTGATCATGACAAGAACACAGTTGTGATCATGATAAAGACATTATAGTCATTTCGATAAAGACATAATTGTCATTATGATAAATACATAATAGTCTTCATGATAAAGACATATTAGTCATCATGATAAAGACATAATTGCCATTATGATAAATATATAATAGTCATCATGATAAAGACATATTAGTCATCATGATAAAGACATAATCGTCATTATGATAAAGACATATTAGTCATCATGATAAAGACATATTTGTCATTATGATAAATATATAATAGTCACCATGATAAAGACATATTAGTCATCATGATAAAGACATAATTGTCATTATGATAAAGAAACAATTTTCATCATGATACAATATCATTGTCATTATGATAACGACATTATTTTTATCATGATAGAACATAATTGGCATCATGGTAAAATATAATTGTCATCATGAGACATACATAACTGTCATTGTCGTAAGGACATCATTGTTATCATGATAAAGAGTGTGTGTGTGTGTGTGTGTGTGTGTGTGTGTGTGTGTGTGTGTGTGTGATTTGGATTTTTAACGTAGTTTTAACAATTTTTCAGTCATATCGCTACGATGTCTGCAGTGTGGCAGTTTATAGTGATGTCTAGCACTGGGGCATCATGCCGCAGATATGCAGCATCATGTCCCACCCAGTCACATTATCCTGACACCAGGCCAGCCAGTCCTAACACTAACATCTTAATGCTGAGCGCCAAGCGAGGCAGCTGTTAGTACCATTTTTGTAAGTCTTTGGTATGACTCGGCCGGGGATCGAACCCACGACCTCCCGCATCCGAGACGGATTCTCAAACCACTAGGCCACCGGAGCGGTCATCATGATAAAGACACCATTGTCATCATAATAAAGACATAATTGTCATATGAAAAAATATAATTGTCATTATGACAAAAATGTAATTTTCATCATTATAAAGACTTAAGTGTCGCCACGATAACGACATTGATATGTTCTCTGTTCACATTCAATAGGTACTGAGTAGCCCAAGCCTTGGAATCATAAATTCTCAAGGCAGGATTGGCCATTGTTCTATCTCATATTGGACATTGTTTATCGTATGTTGTCCATAAGATAAACTCAGAACTTTCAGGTATCAATTATTGTACATTGACAAATATTTTGACACGCTCATAGTATTCTCTTAATTAATGCGAAAGAAAAGCACACTTGAAAGACAGATCCATTGCACTAAAATGAGACTACTAATGCGATCTATTTTACTAACAATTCAAAGCTAAGAAGTCTCTGATTGCAATACATTTTTGTTTCTAAATTTCCTGTAAAATTAAGATTTCTAGTCAACTTCTTTCTATTGACAATGCGTGGAATTGTTGTGTGTGTGTGTGTGTGCGTGTGTACGTGTGTGTGTGTGTGTGTGTGCTTGCGAGCGCGCGGGTGCGAAAGGAACTGCACGCTTGATATTCTTTTTATTTTAGAACAAGTTCCATAATTCGTAAAACTGGCAGAATTCTTATCCAAATTTTAACTCAACTGTGGAATTGCATTCTTATGCAGATTTCAGGAGTTCACACCAGTAGTTTTCCTTGATGACTCCTGAATATTCAATGGAAGATTAATTTTTGCCCATCCCTTCTCAAAACATTATAATTTAGAGTCTAAAGTTTAAGAAGATATTGTTCTAAATATTGTGTTCTTAATATTGTAAACAATTTCCTAAATAATCCACAATGAAATGTAGTTCTTACCATCATCGTTTTTGCAACAGATTGATCCAAGTATCATTAGCCCAAGGATAATGATGGTAAACATGGCAGTTGCTGACAACACAACACCCACAGTCTCCATATCAGATGGAATTGTTTCAGAGCTGAAATTAGAGTCAGTTAACAAAACTTTAATCTGATAACAAGAAAATCTGTCCCTGTTTCAATACGTTTACATTTTCTATCACCTTGCTTGTGAGACTTCTGATAAGTTTGAAATTTTCTACAATGTATAGAAAGCAGGAAGGATTCCAATTAATTTGTGGTAATAAAATTGTAAACTTTAGAATTATTTAATTTTTCTGAGGAATTGCTTGATGAATCTTCCTCGAGAAAGGAAAACAAATTACTTTCCAATATGATTTCAAGACAGCCTGATCATATTTAGATACCTGATGAATGATAAATGTTGGATGAAAATTGCATTTGATGCAAACTAAAAAATAAGGAGTATTTCAAAGCTCCAAAAATTGAAGAAAGAAACTTTGAGATGTATTTCATTTATACGATTCGTGGACGTTTTATGTTGGATATGTGGATGTCCAATCTCAAAGCGATGGTCGTATGACGCAAATTAAAGCTAGTTTAGAAACATATTAATACATTCTTTTAGCGTATATGTGTTACGGCTGTGAATAATTATCAACTACGAATTTATGTATTTTCAGTTTGATGAGATCTCAATGATGTAACGCTTGTGTAATTTATAATACTATAGAGTACAATTCAGTCTTGTAATTATAACACTGTACGGTGTTGTAATTTATACAGTTTTGTAATCATAAAAGTATACAGTCTTCTAATTTATAACAAAATACAGTCATGCAATTAT
>JAECUM010036626.1:0-38325 GCA_016617855.1 Megalonaias nervosa | reverse complement strand
TTGCCATCATGTATTTGTCAGTATAATGTATAATGGTATGTCTCTTCACATCTGCTTAATGACATGTGAAATGAAGCTTTGAGACCTTCCTGTTTAACGCTATTTCATTTATGAAACATCTTGTATGTTCCTGTCTCAGGACTCCAATTTCTGTCAATGATGCATTTGTCAGTAGAAAGGAACATTTTATTTCTCTTCACAACTATTTATTGAGAGGTTAAAGGAACATGTGAGACGATTGTTTTGACGATGATGAATTTAGTAAAAACCTTGTATCATTTGTGCCTCTTCACGCCATTTTGTGGCAATCATGCATTTGTCAGTAGATAGGAACCCTTTATTTCTCTTCACAAGTACTTAATATCACATAAACGTCCACTTTTGAGAACTTTGGGTGTCATTTACTCATTTGTGAAAGTGATTGGAAAGTTTCAGTCCCCTGAACACAGGATGTGGCAATGATGCATTTCTCAGTAGATAGGAAGATTTTATTTTCCTTCTCAGTTAATTAATATCAAAAAATGTTGCACTTATGAGAAGGTATTCTTGACACTTATGCCTTTATGAGACTCAGTGGACTGTTCAAGTTCCTTGACAACAATTTGTGGGGGATTCATATATTTGTCAGTATATAGGAAACCTTTATTTCTATACACATCATCGCAATGACAGTTAGAAATGCATATTTGACAAGTTCTCCTGACACTTATGCGTTTATGCAACTCATTCGATGCCTCGTGTCTCTTGACGGAAATATCTGGCAATCGTGCATTTGTCAATAGCGACGAACCATTTATGTCTCTTCACAACTAATTAATGACAGGTAAGCATGACCGTTTTAAGACGTTTTGATGACTCTTATGGATTTAGGAAACTCAATGAATATTTTGATTCTCTTGAAGCCAATTTCTGACAATCATACATTTGACAGTTTAAAGGAACCATTATTTTTTCGTCGCAGCTACTGAATGACAATGAAAAATGTACATTTGAGAACTTCTTATTGACGCAGTTGCATTTATGAAAGACTTTATATGGTTGATGTCTCGTGACGCAAACTTCTGGCAGGCGTGCGTTTGTCAGTTGATAGGACCCATTTATTTCTCTTCACAACTACTTAATGACGTATAAACATCCATTTTCAGAACGTTTGCTAGAAACTGATGACTTTATGAAACGCATTTAATAGACCGTGTCTCTTGAAACCAATTTCTTGCCATCATGCATTTGTCAGTATAAAGTATAATGTTATGTCTCTTCACATCTACTTAAGGACATGTGAAATGCATCTTTCAGACCTTCTTGTTGACGCTATATCATTTATGAAACATCTTGTATGTTCCTGTCTCATAAAGCCATTATCTGTCAATAATTCATTTGTCAGTAGAAAAGAATATTTTATTTTTTTTCACAATTATTTATTGACAGGTGAATGGAAAATTTGAGAAGGTTTTGTTGACGCTTATGAATTTATTAAACACCTTGTATCATTTGTATCTCTTCACGCCATTTAATGGCAATCATGCATTTATCAGTAGATAGGAACCCTTTATTTCTCTTCACAACTACTTAATATCACCTCTAAGTCCACTTTTGAGAACTTTGGCTGTCATTTATGGATTTGTGAAAGTTATTGGTCAGTTGAAGTCCCCTGAACACAGGATGTGGCAATCACATATTTCTCAGTAGATAGGAGGAATTTATTTCTCTTCACAACTAATTAATATCAGAAAATGTTGCACTATTGAGAAGGTTTTGTTGACACTAATGCGTTTATGAAACTCATTGGATTTGTTCAAGTCCCTTGACAATAATTTCTGGCAATCATATATTTGTCAGTATACAGGACCCCTTCATTTCTCTTCACATCTTCGCAGTGACAGTTAGACGTGCATGTTTGACAAGTGTTCCTGACACTTATTCGTTTATAGAACTCATTCGATGCCTCGTGTCTCTTGACGCCTATATGTGGCAATCGTGCATTTGTCAGTAGCGAGGAAGCCTTTATATATCTTCACTACTAATTAATGACAGCTAAGCATGAAAGTTTTAAGACGTTTTGATGACTCTGATGCATTTAGGACACTCAATGGATGGTTTGATTCGCTTGAAGCCAATTTCTGATAATCATACATTTGACAGTTGAAAGGAACCACTGATTTCGCAACGCAGCTGCTTAATGACAATGAAAAATGTACTTTTGAGAATTTCGCATTGACCCATTTGCATTCATGTAAGACTCTCTATTGTTCATGTCTCGTGACGCAAATTTCTGGCAGGCGTACGGTTGTCAGTAGATAGGACCCCTTTATTTCTCTTCACATCTACTTAATTACATATAAACATCCATTTTCCAGAAAGTTTTCTAGAAACTGATGACTTTATGAAACCCATTTAATAGACCGTGTCTCTTGAAACCATCCTCTTCCCATCATGCATTTGTGAATGCAAAGGACAATGTTACGTCTCTTCACATCTTAATGACATGTGAAATGCACCTTTGAGATCTTCTTGTTGACTCTATTTCATTTATGAAACATCTTGTATGTTCCTGTCTCATGACGCCAATTTCTGTCAATCATGCATTTGTCAGTAGAAAGGAACATTGTATTTCTCTTCACAACTATTTATTGACAGGTGAAAGGAAAATTTGAGAAGGTTTTGTTGACGCTTACGAATTTATTAAACACCTTGTATGATTCGTGTCCCTTCACGCCATTTTGTAGCAATCATGCATTTGTCAGTAAATAGGAACCTTTTATTTCTCTTCACATCTTCCCAATGACAGTTAGACCTGCATATTTGACAGGTTGCCCGACACTTGTGCATTTATGAAAGTCGTTCGGTTCGATACCTCGTGTCTGTTGGCTCCATTATCTGGCAATCGTGCATTTGTCAATAGCGAGGAACCATTTATATCTCTTCACAGCTAATTAATGACAGCAAATCATGAATGTTTTAAGACATTTTGATGAATCTTATGCATTTAGGAAACTCAGTGGATGGTTTTATTCAGTTGAAGCCAAATTCTGATAATCATATATTTGACAGTTTCTATTAACCATTTATTTCCCTTCGCGGCTAGTTAATGACAATGAAAAATGTACTTTTGAGACCTTCTTATTGACGCATTTGCATTTATGGAAGACTCTATATGGTACATGTCTCTTGAGGCAAATTTCAGGCACGTGTGCGTTTGTCAGTAGATAGGACCCCTTTATTTCTGCTACTTAATGACATATAAATATCCATATTTCAGATGGTTTTCTAGAAAATGATGACTTTATGAAACCCATTTAATAGACCGTGTCTGTTGAAACCAATTCGTGCCATCATGCATTTGTCAGTATAAAGTATAATGTTATGTCTCTTCACATCTACTTATTGACATGTGAAATGCAGCTTTGATACCTTCTTGTTGAAACATCTTGGATGTTCCTGTCTCATGGCGCGATTTTCTGTCAATAATGCATTTGTCAGTAGAAAGGAACATTTTATTTCTCTTCACAAGTATTTATTGATATGTGAAAGGAAAAGTTGAGAAGGTTTTGTTGACGCTTATGAATTTACTAAACACCTTGTATCATTTATGTCTCCTAACGCCATTTTGTGACAATCATGCATTTGTCAATAGATTGGAACCCTTTATTTCTCTTCACATGTTCGCAATGACAGTTAGACATGCATATTTGACAAGTGTTCCCGAGACTTGTGCATTTATGAAACTCATTCGATGCCTCGTGTCTCTTGACGTCAAAATCTGGCAATCGTGCATTTGTCAATAGCGAGGAAGCCTTCATATCTCTTGACAACTAATTAATGACAGCTAAGGATGAACGTTTTAAGATGTTTTGATGGCTCTGATGCATTTAGAAACTGAATGGATGGTTTGATTTTCTTGAAGTCAACTTCTGTCAATCATAATTTTGACAGTTTAAAGGAACCGTTTACTTCCCTTCGCAGCAACTTAATGACAATGAAAAATCTACTTTTGAGAACGTCTTCTTGACGCATTTGCATTTTTGAAAGACTTGATATGGTTCATGTCTCGTGACACAACTTTCTGGCAGGCGTGCGTCTGTCAGTAGATAGGACCCCTTTATTTCTCTTCACAGCTACTTAATGACATATAAACATCCATTTTTCAGATCGCTTTCTAGAAACTGATGACTTTATGAAACCCATTGAATAGACCGTGTCTCTTGAGACCAATTTCTTGCCATCATGCATTTGTCAGTATAAATTATAATGTTATGTTTCTTCACATCTACTTAATTACATGTGAAATACACCTTTCAGAAATTATTGTTCACACTATTTCGTTTGTGAAACATCTTGTATGTTCCTGTCTCATGACGTCAATTTTTGTGTATCATGCATTTGTCAGTAGATAGGGACATTTTATTTCTCTTCACAACTGTTTATTGACAGATGAAAATAAAATCTGAGAAGGTTTTGTTTTGTTTTTATGATTCGTGTTTCTTCACGCCGTTTTGGGGCAATCATGCATTTGTCAGTAGATAGGAACCCTTTATTTCTCTTCACAAGTACTTAATATCACATAAACGTCCACTTTTGAGAACTTTGGGTGTCATTTACTCATTTGTGAAAGTGATTGGAATGTTCAAGTCCCCTGAACACAGGATGTGGCAATGATGCATTTCTCAGTAGATAGGAAGATTTTATTTTCCTTCTCATTTAATTAATATCAAAAAATGTTGCACTTATGAGAAGGTATTCTTGCCACTTATGCCTTTATGAGACTCAGTGGACTGTTCAAGTTCCTTGACAACAATTTGTGGGGGATTCATATATTTGTCAGTATATAGGAACTCTTTATTTCTATACACATCATCGCAATGACAGTTAGACATGCATATTTGACAAGTTCTCCTGACACTTATGCGTTTATGCAACTCATTCAATGCCTCGTGTCTCTTGACGGAAATATCTGGCAATCGTGCATTTGTCAATAGCGACGAACCATTTATATCTCTTCACAACTAATTAATGACAGGTAAGCATGACCGTTTTAAGACGTTTTGATGACTCTTATGGATTTAGGAAACTCAATGAATATTTTGATTCTCTTGAAGCCAATTTCTGACAATCATACATTTGACAGTTTAAAGGAACCATTATTTTTTCGTCGCAGCTACTGAATGACAATGAAAAATGTACATTTGAGAACTTCTTATTGACGCAGTTGCATTTATGAAAGACTTTATATGGTTGATGTCTCGTGACGCAAACTTCTGGCAGGCGTGCGTTTGTCAGTTGATAGGACCCATGTATTTCTCTTCACAACTACTTAATGACGTATAAAGATCCATTTTTCAGAACGTTTTCTAGAAACTGATGACTTTATGAAACGCATTTAATAGACCGTGTCTCTTGAAACCAATTTCTTGCCATCATGCATTTGTCAGTATAAAGTATAATGTTATGTCTCTTCACATCTACTTAAGGACATGTGAAATGCATCTTTCAGACCTTCTTGTTGACGCTATATCATTTATGAAACATCTTGTATGTTCCTGTCTCATAACGCCAATATCTGTCAATAATTCATTTGTCAGTAGAAAGGAACATTTTATTTTTCTTCACAACTATTTATTGACATGTGAAAGGAAAATTTGAGAAGGTTTTGTTGACGCGTATGAATTTATTAAACACCTTGTACCATTTGTGTCTCTTCACGCCATTTAATGGCAATCATGCATTTGTCAGTAGATAGGAACCCTTTATTTCTCTTCACAACTACTTAATATCACCTCTAAGTCCACTTTTGAGAACGTTGGCTGTCATGTATGCATTTGTGAAAGTCATTGGTCAGTTGAAGCCCCCTTAACACAGGATGTGGCAATGATGCATTTCTAAGTAGAGAGGAAGAATTTATTTCTCTTCACAATTAATTAATATCAGCAAATGCTGCACTATTGAGAAGGTTTTGTTGACACTAATGCCTTTATGAAACTCACTGGACTGTTCAAGCCCCTTGACAACAATTTGTGGCAATCATATATTTGTCAGTATACAGGAACCATTCATTTCGCTTCACATCTTCGCAATGTCAGTTAGACGTGCATGTTTGACAAGTTTTCCTGACAATAATGCGTTTATAGAACTTATTCGATGCCAAGTGTCTCTTGACGCCAATATCTGGCAATCGTGCATTTGTCAGTAGCGAGGAAGCCTTTATATATCTTCACAAGTAATTAATGACAGCTAAGCATGAATGTTTTAAGACGTTGTGATGACTCTGATGCATTTAGGACACTCAATGGATTGCTTGATTCGCTTGAAGCCAATTTCTGATAATCATACATTTGACAGATTAAAGGAACCACTGACTTCCCATCGCAGCTGCTTAATGACAATGGAAAATGTACTTTTGAGATCTTCGCATTGACGCAGTTGCATTTATGTAAGACTCTCTATTGTTCATGTCTCGTGACGCAAATGTTTTGGCAGGCTTGCGCTTGTCAGTAGATAGGACCCCTTTATTTCTCTTCAGATCTACTTAATTACATATAAACATCCATTTTTCAGAACGTTTTCTAGAAACTGATGACTTTATGAAACCCATTTAATAGACCGTGTCTCTTGAAACCAACCGCTTCCCATCATGCATTTGTGAATGGAAAGTATAATGTTATGTCTCCTCACATCTACTTAATGACATGTGAAATGCACCTTTGAGATCGTCTTGTTGACTCTATTTCACTTATGAAACATCTTGTATGTTCCTGTCTCATGACGCCAATTTCTGTCAATCATGCATTTGTTAGTAGAAAGGAACATCTTATTTCTGTTCACAACTATTTATTGACAGGTGAAATGTAAATTTGCGAAGGTTTTGTCGACGCTTATGGATTTATTAAACACCTTGTACCATTCGTGTCTCTTCACGCGATTTCGTGTCAATAATGTATTTGTCAGCAGATTTGAGCCCTTTATTTCTCTTCACAACTACTTAATATCACATAAACGTCCACTTTTGAGAACTTTGGCTGTCATTTATGCATTTGTGAACGTCATTGGACAGTTCCAGTCCCCTGAACACAGGATGTGGCAATCATGCATTTCTCAGTGGATAGGATCAATGTATTCCCCTTCACAACTAATTAATATCAGCAAATGCTGCAATTTTGCGATGGTTTTGTTGACACTTATGTCTTTATGAAACTCATTGGACTGTTTGAGTCGCATGACAACAATCTGTGGCAATCATTTATTTGTCAGGATATAGGAACCCTTTATTTCTCATCACATCTTCGCAAGGAGAGGTAGACATGCATATTTGAGAAATTTTCCTAACACTTGTGCATTTATGAAACTCATCGATGAGTCGTGTCGCTTGACGCTAATATCTGGCAATCGTGCATTTGTCAATAGCAAGGAGCCATTTATATCTCTTCACAACTAATTAATGATAGCTACAGCTGAATCTTTTAAGACGTTTTGATGACTCTTATGCATTGAGGAAACTCAATGTATCGTCTGATTCTCTTTAAGCCAAAATCTGACAATCATACATTTGACAGGTTAAAGGAACCATTTATTTCCCTTCGCAGGTACTTAATGACAATGAAAAATGTACTTTTGAGAACTTCTTATTGACGCATTTGCATTTTTGAAAGACTGTTTATGGTTCATGTCTCTTGACGCAAATGTCTGGCAGGCGTGTGTTTGTCAGTAGATATAACCCCTTTGTTTCTCTTCTCAGCTACTTAATGACATATAAAGATACATTTTTCAGAACGTTTTCTAGAAACTGATGACTTTATGAAACCCATTTAATAGACCGTGTGTCTTGAAACCAATTTCTTGCCATCATGCATTTGTCTATATAAAGTATAATGTTATGTCTCTTCACATCTACTTAATGACATGTGAAATGCGCCTTTGAAACCTTCTTGTTGACGCTATTTCATTTATGAAACATCTTGTATGTTTTTATCTCATGACGTCCATTTCTGTCAATCATGCATTTGTCAGCAGAAAGGAACATTTTATTTCTCTTCACAACTATTTATTGACAGGTGAATGGAAAATTTGAGAAGGTTTTGTTGACGCTTATGAATTTATTAAACACCTTGTATCATTTTTGTCTCTTCACGCCATTTAATGGCAATCATGCATTTATCAGTAGATAGGAACCCTTTATTTCTCTTCACAACTACTTAATATCACCTCTAAGTCCACTTTTGAGAACTTTGGCTGTCATTTATGCATTTGTGAAAGTTATTGGTCAGTTGAAGTCCCCTGAACACAGGATGTGGCAATCACATATTTCTCAGTAGATAGGAGGAATTTATTTCTCTTCACAACTAATTAATATCAGAAAATGTTGCACTATTGAGAAGGTTTTGTTGACACTAATGCGTTTATGAAACTCATTGGATTTGTTCAAGTCCCTTGACAATAATTTCTGGCAATCATATATTTGTCAGTATATAGGACCCCTTCATTTCTCTTCACATCTTCGCAGTGACAGTTAGACGTGCATGTTTGACAAGTGTTCCTGACACTTATTCGTTTATAGAACTCATTCGATGCCTCGTGTCTCTTGACGCCTATATGTGGCAATCGTGCATTTGTCAGTAGCGAGGAAGCCTTTATATATCTTCACTACTAATTAATGACAGCTAAGCATGAAAGTTTTAAGACGTTGTGATGACTCTGATGCATTTAGGACACTCAATGGATGGTTTGATTCGCTTGAAGCCAATTTCTGATAATCATACATTTGACAGTTGAAAGGAACCACTGATTTCGCAACGCAGCTGCTTAATGACAATGAAAAATGTACTTTTGAGAATTTCGCATTGACGCATTTGCATTTATGTAAGACTCTCTATTGTTCATGTCTCGTGACGGAAATTTCTGGCAGGCGTACGGTTGTCAGTAGATAGGACCCCTTTATTTCTCTTCACATCTACTTAATTACATATGAACATCCATTTTCCAGAAAGTTTTCTAGAAACTGATGACTTTATGAAACCCATTTAATAGACCGTGTCTCTTGAAACCATCCTCTTCCCATCATGCATTTGTGAATGCAAAGGACAATGTTACGTCTCTTCACATCTTAATGACATGTGAAATGCACCTTTGAGATCTTCTTGTTGACTCTATTTCATTTATGAAACATCTTGTATGTTCCTGTCTCATGACGCCAATTTCTGTCAATCATGCATTTGTCAGTAGAAAGGAACATTGTATTTCTCTTCACAACTATTTATTGACAGGTGAAAGGAAAATTTGAGAAGGTTTTGTTGACGCTTACGAATTTATTAAACACCTTGTATGATTCGTGTCCCTTCACGCCATTTTGTAGCAATCATGCATTTGTCAGTAAATAGGAACCTTTTATTTCTCTTCACATCTTCCCAATGACAGTTAGACCTGCATATTTGACAGGTTGCCCGACACTTGTGCATTTATGAAAGTCGTTCGGTTCGATACCTCGTGTCTGTTGGCTCCATTATCTGGCAATCGTGCATTTGTCAATAGCGAGGAACCATTTATATCTCTTCACAGCTAATTAATGACAGCAAATCATGAATGTTTTAAGACATTTTGATGAATCTTATGCATTTAGGAAACTCAGTGGATGGTTTTATTCAGTTGAAGCCAAATTCTGATAATCATATATTTGACAGTTTCTATTAACCATTTATTTCCCTTCGCGGCTAGTTAATGACAATGAAAAATGTACTTTTGAGACCTTCTTATTGACGCATTTGCATTTATGGAAGACTCTATATGGTACATGTCTCTTGAGGCAAATTTCAGGCACGTGTGCGTTTGTCAGTAGATAGGACCCCTTTATTTCTGCTACTTAATGACATATAAATATCCATATTTCAGATGGTTTTCTAGAAAATGATGACTTTATGAAACCCATTTAATAGACCGTGTCTGTTGAAACCAATTCGTGCCATCATGCATTTGTCAGTAGAAAGTATAATGTTATGTCTCTTCACATCTACTTATTGACATGTGAAATGCAGCTTTGATACCTTCTTGTTGAAACATCTTGGATGTTCCTGTCTCATGGCGCGATTTTCTGTCAATAATGCATTTGTCAGTAGAAAGGAACATTTTATTTCTCTTCACAAGTATTTATTGATATGTGAAAGGAAAAGTTGAGAAGGTTTTGTTGACGCTTATGAATTTACTAAACACCTTGTATCATTTATGTCTCCTAACGCCATTTTGTGACAATCATGCATTTGTCAATAGATTGGAACCCTTTATTTCTCTTCACATGTTCGCAATGACAGTTAGACATGCATATTTGACAAGTGTTCCCGAGACTTGTGCATTTATGAAACTCATTCGATGCCTCGTGTCTCTTGACGTCAAAATCTGGCAATCGTGCATTTGTCAATAGCGAGGAAGCCTTCATATCTCTTGACAACTAATTAATGACAGCTAAGGATGAACGTTTTAAGATGTTTTGATGACTCTGATGCATTTAGAAAACTGAATGGATGGTTTGATTTTCTTGAAGTCAACTTCTGTCAATCATAATTTTGACAGTTTAAAGGAACCGTTTACTTCCCTTCGCAGCAACTTAATGACAATGAAAAATCTACTTTTGAGAACGTCTTCTTGACGCATTTGCATTTTTGAAAGACTTGATATGGTTCATGTCTCGTGACACAACTTTCTGGCAGGCGTGCGTCTGTCAGTAGATAGGACCTCTTTATTTCTCTTCACAGCTACTTAATGACATATAAACATCCATTTTTCAGATCGCTTTCTAGAAACTGATGACTTTATGAAACCCATTGAATAGACCGTGTCTCTTGAGACCAATTTCTTGCCATCATGCATTTGTCAGTATAAATTATAATGTTATGTTTCTTCACATCTACTTAATTACATGTGAAATACACCTTTCAGAAATTATTGTTCACACTATTTCGTTTGTGAAACATCTTGTATGTTCCTGTCTCATGACGTCAATTTTTGTGTATCATGCATTTGTCAGTAGATAGGGACATTTTATTTCTCTTCACAACTGTTTATTGACAGATGAAAATAAAATCTGAGAAGGTTTTGTTTTGTTTTTATGATTCGTGTTTCTTCACGCCGTTTTGGGGCAATCATGCATTTGTCAGTAGATAGGAACCATTTTTTTCTCTTCACAAGTACTTAATATCACATAAACGTCCACTTTAGAGAACTTTGGGTGTCATTTACTCATTTGTGAAAGTGATTGGAAAGTTCCAGTCCCCTGAACACAGGATGTGGCAATGATGCATTTCTCAGTAGATAGGAAGATTTTATTTTCCTTCTCAGTTAATTAATATCAAAAAATGTTGCACTTATGAGAAGGTATTCTTGCCACTTATGCCTTTATGAGACTCAGTGGACTGTTCAAGTTCCTTGACAACATTTTGTGGGGGATTCATATATTTGTCAGTATATAGGAACTCTTTATTTCTATACACATCATCGCAATGACAGTTAGACATGCATATTTGACAAGTTCTCCTGACACTTATGCGTTTATGCAACTCATTCAATGCCTCGTGTCTCTTGACGGAAATATCTGGTAATCGTGCATTTGTCAATAGCGACGAACCATTTATATCTCTTCACAACTAATTAATGACAGGTAAGCATGACCGTTTTAAGACGTTTTGATGACTCTTATGGATTTAGGAAACTCAATGAATATTTTGATTCTCTTGAAGCCAATTTCTGACAATCATACATTTGACAGTTTAAAGGAACCATTATTTTTTCGTCGCAGCTACTGAATGACAATGAAAAATGTACATTTGAGAACTTCTTATTGACGCAGTTGCATTTATGAAAGACTTTATATGGTTGATGTCTCGTGACGCAAACTTCTGGCAGGCGTGCGTTTGTCAGTTGATAGGACCCATTTATTTCTCTTCACAAGTACTTAATGACGAATAAACATCCATTTTTCAGAACGTTTTCTAGAAACTGATGACTTTATGAAACGCATTTAATAGACCGTGTCTCTTGAAACCAATTTCATGCCTTCATGCATTTGTCAGTATAAAGTATAATGTTATGTCTCTTCACATCTACTTAAGGACATGTGAAATGCATCTTTCAGACCTTCTTGTTGACGCTATATCATTTATGAAACATCTTGTATGTTCCTGTCTCATAACGCCAATATCTGTCAATAATTCATTTGTCAGTAGAAAGGAACATTTTATTTTTCTTCACAACTATTTATTGACATGTGAAAGGAAAATTTGAGAAGGTTTTGTTGACGCTTATGAATTTATTAAACACCTTGTACCATTTGTGTCTCTTCACGCCATTTAATGGCAATCATGCATTTGTCAGTAGATAGGAACCCTTTATTTCTCTTCACAACTACTTAATATCACCTCTAAGTCCACTTTTGAGAACGTTGGCTGTCAGGTATGCATTTGTGAAAGTCATTGGTCAGTTGAAGTCCCCTTAACACAGGATGTGGCAATGATGCATTTCTAAGTAGAGAGGAAGAATTTATTTCTCTTCACAATTAATTAATATCAGCAAATGCTGCACTATTGAGAAGGTTTTGTTGACACTAATGCCTTTATGAAACTCACTGGACTGTTCAAGTCCCTTGACAACAATTTGTGGCAATCATATATTTGTCAGTATATAGGAACCATTCATTTCGCTTCACATCTTCGCAATGACAGTTAGACGTGCATGTTTGACAAGTTTTTCTGACAATAATGCGTTTATAGAACTCATTCGATACCAAGTGTCTCTTGACGCCAATATCTGGCAATCGTGCATTTGTCAGTAGCGAGGAAGCCTTTATATCTTCACAAGTAATTAATGACAGCTAAGCATGAACGTTTTAAGACGTTGTGATGACTGTGATGCATTTAGGACACTCAATGGATTGCTTGATTCGCTTGAAGCCAATTTCTGATAATTATACATTTGACAGATTAAAGGAACCACTGATTTCCCATCGCAGCTGCTTAATGACAATGAAAAATGTACTTTTGAGATCTTCGCATTGACGCAGTTGCATTTATGTAAGACTCTCTATTGTTCATGTCTCGTGACGCAAATTTTTGGCAGGCTTGCGCTTGTCAGTAGATAGGACCCCTTTATTTCTCTTCAGATCTACTTAATTACATATAAACATCCATTTTTCAGAACGTTTTCTAGAAACTGATGACTTTATGAAACCCATTTAATAGACCGTGTCTCTTGAAACCAACCGCTTCCCATCATGCATTTGTGAATGGAAAGTATAATGTTATGTCTCCTCACATCTACTTAATGACATGTGAAATGCACCTTTGAGATCGTCTTGTTGACTCTATTTCACTTATGAAACATCTTGTATGTTCCTGTCTCATGACGCCAATTTCTGTCAATCATGCATTTGTTAGTAGAAAGGAACATCTTATTTCTGTTCACAACTATTTATTGACAGGTGAAATGTAAATTTGCGAAGGTTTTGTCGACGCTTATGGATTTATTAAACACCTTGTACCATTCGTGTCTCTTCACGCGATTTCGTGTCAATAATGTATTTGTCAGCAGATTTGAGCCCTTTATTTCTCTTCACAACTACTTAATATCACATAAACGTCCACTTTTGAGAACTTTGGCTGTCATTTATGCATTTGTGAACGTCATTGGACAGTTCCAGTCCCCTGAACACAGGATGTGGCAATCATGGATTTCTCAGTGGATAGGATCAATGTATTCCCCTTCACAACTAATTAATATCAGCAAATGCTGCACTTTTATGAAACTCATTGGACTGTTCAAGTCGCATGACAACAATCTGTGGCAATCATATATTTGTCAGGATATAGGAACCTTTTATTTCTCATCACATCTTCGCAAGGAGAGGTAGACATGCATATTTGAGAAATTTTCCTAACACTTGTGCATTTATGAAACTCATCGATGAGTCGTGTCGCTTGACGCTAATATCTGGCAATCGTGCATTTGTCAATAGCAAGGAGCCATTTATATCTCTTCACAACTAATTAATGATAGCTACAGCTGAATCTTTTAAGACGTTTTGATGACTCTTATGCATTGAGGAAACTCAATGTATCGTCTGATTCTCTTTAAGCCAAAATCTGACAATCATACATTTGACAGGTTAAAGGAACCATTTATTTCCCTTCGCAGGTACTTAATGACAATGAAAAATGTACTTTTGAGAACTTCTTATTGACGCATTTGCATTTTTGAAAGACTGTTTATGGTTCATGTCTCTTGACGCAAATGTCTGGCAGGCGTGTGTTTGTCAGTAGATATAACCCCTTTGTTTCTCTTCTCAGCTACTTAATGACATATAAAGATACATTTTTCAGAACGTTTTCTAGAAACTGATGACTTTATGAAACCCATTTAATAGACCGTGTGTCTTGAAACCATCCTCTTCCCATCATGCATTTGTCTATATAAAGTATAATGTTATGTCTCTTCACATCTACTTAATGACATGTGAAATGCGCCTTTGAAACCTTCTTGTTGACGCTATTTCATTTATGAAACATCTTGTATGTTTTTATCTCATGACGTCCATTTCTGTCAATCATGCATTTGTCAGCAGAAAGGAACATTTTATTTCTCTTCACAACTATTTATTGACAGGTGAATGGAAAATTTGAGAAGGTTTTGTTGACGCTTATGAATTTATTAAACACCTTGTATCATTTTTGTCTCTTCACGCCATTTAATGGCAATCATGCATTTATCAGTAGATAGGAACCCTTTATTTCTCTTCACAACTACTTAATATCACCTCTAAGTCTACTTTTGAGAACTTTGGCTGTCATTTATGCATTTGTGAAAGTTATTGGTCAGTTGAAGTCCCCTGAACACAGGATGTGGCAATCACATATTTCTCAGTAGATAGGAGGAATTTATTTCTCTTCACAACTAATTAATATCAGAAAATGTTGCACTATTGAGAAGGTTTTGTTGACACTAATGCGTTTATGAAACTCATTGGATTTGTTCAAGTCCCTTGACAATAATTTCTGGCAATCATATATTTGTCAGTATATAGGACCCCTTCATTTCGCTTCACATCTTCGCAGTGACAGTTAGACGTGCATGTTTGACAAGTGTTCCTGACACTTATTCGTTTATAGAACTCATTCGATGCCTCGTGTCTCTTGACGCCTATATATGGCAATCGTGCATTTGTCAGTAGCGAGGAAGCCTTTATATATCTTCACTACTAATTAATGACAGCTAAGCATGAAAGTTTTAAGACGTTGTGATGACTCTGATGCATTTAGGACACTCAATGGATGGTTTGATTCGCTTGAAGCCAATTTCTGATAATCATACATTTGACAGTTGAAAGGAACCACTGATTTCGCAACGCAGCTGCTTAATGACAATGAAAAATGTACTTTTGAGAATTTCGCATTGACGCATTTGCATTTATGTAAGACTCTCTATTGTTCATGTCTCGTGACGGAAATTTCTGGCAGGCGTGCGGTTGTCAGTAGATAGGACCCCTTTATTTCTCTTCACATCTACTTAATTACATATAAACATCCATTTTCCAGAAAGTTTTCTAGAAACTGATGACTTTATGAAACCCATTTAATAGACCGTGTCTCTTGAAACCATCCTCTTCCCATCATGCATTTGTGAATGCAAAGGACAATGTTACGTCTCTTCACATCTTAATGACATGTGAAATGCACCTTTGAGATCTTCTTGTTGACTCTATTTCATTTATGAAACATCTTGTATGTTCCTGTCTCATGACGCCAATTTCTGTCAATCATGCATTTGTCAGTAGAAAGGAACATTGTATTTCTCTTCACAACTATTTATTGACAGGTGAAAGGAAAATTTGAGAAGGTTTTGTTGACGCTTACGAATTTATTAAACACCTTGTATGATTCGTGTCCCTTCACGCCATTTTGTAGCAATCATGCATTTGTCAGTAAATAGGAACCTTTTATTTCTCTTCACATCTTCCCAATGACAGTTAGACCTGCATATTTGACAGGTTGCCCGACACTTGTGCATTTATGAAAGTCGTTCGGTTCGATACCTCGTGTCTGTTGGCTCCATTATCTGGCAATCGTGCATTTGTCAATAGCGAGGAACCATTTATATCTCTTCACAGCTAATTAATGACAGCAAATCATGAATGTTTTAAGACATTTTGATGAATCTTATGCATTTAGGAAACTCAGTGGATGGTTTTATTCAGTTGAAGCCAAATTCTGATAATCATATATTTGACAGTTTCTATTAACCATTTATTTCCCTTCGCGGCTAGTTAATGACAATGAAAAATGTACTTTTGAGACCTTCTTATTGACGCATTTGCATTTATGGAAGACTCTATATGGTACATGTCTCTTGAGGCAAATTTCAGGCACGTGTGCGTTTGTCTGTAGATAGGACCCCTTTATTTCTGCTACTTAATGACATATAAATATCCATATTTCAGATGGTTTTCTAGAAAATGATGACTTTATGAAACCCATTTAATAGACCGTGTCTGTTGAAACCAATTCGTGCCATCATGCATTTGTCAGTAGAAAGTATAATGTTATGTCTCTTCACATCTACTTATTGACATGTGAAATGCAGCTTTGATACCTTCTTGTTGAAACATCTTGGATGTTCCTGTCTCATGGCGCGATTTTCTGTCAATAATGCATTTGTCAGTAGAAAGGAACATTTTATTTCTCTTCACAAGTATTTATTGATATGTGAAAGGAAAAGTTGAGAAGGTTTTGTTGACGCTTATGAATTTACTAAACACCTTGTATCATTTATGTCTCCTAACGCCATTTTGTGACAATCATGCATTTGTCAATAGATTGGAACCCTTTATTTCTCTTCACATGTTCGCAATGACAGTTAGACATGCATATTTGACAAGTGGTCCCGAGACTTGTGCATTTATGAAACTCATTCGATGCCTCGTGTCTCTTGACGTCAAAATCTGGCAATCGTGCATTTGTCAATAGCGAGGAAGCCTTCATATCTCTTGACAACTAATTAATGACAGCTAAGGATGAACGTTTTAAGATGTTTTGATGACTCTTATGCATTTAGAAAACTGAATGGATGGTTTGATTTTCTTGAAGTCAACTTCTGTCAATCATAATTTTGACAGTTTACAGGAACCGTTTACTTCCCTTCGCAGCAACTTAATGACAATGAAAAATCTACTTTTGAGAACGTCTTCTTGACGCATTTGCATTTTTGAAAGACTTGATATGGTTCATGTCTCGTGACACAACTTTCTGGCAGGCGTGCGTCTGTCAGTAGATAGGACCCCTTTATTTCTCTTCACAGCTACTTAATGACATATAAACATCCATTTTTCAGATCGCTTTCTAGAAACTGATGACTTTATGAAACCCATTGAATAGACCGTGTCTCTTGAGACCAATTTCTTGCCATCATGCATTTGTCAGTATAAATTATAATGTTATGTTTCTTCACATCTACTTAATTACATGTGAAATACACCTTTCAGAAATTATTGTTCACACTATTTCGTTTGTGAAACATCTTGTATGTTCCTGTCTCATGACGTCAATTTTTGTGTATCATGCATTTGTCAGTAGATAGGGACATTTTATTTCTCTTCACAACTGTTTATTGACAGATGAAAATAAAATCTGAGAAGGTTTTGTTTTGTTTTTATGATTCGTGTTTCTTCACGCCGTTTTGGGGCAATCATGCATTTGTCAGTAGATAGGAACCCTTTATTTCTCTTCACAAGTACTTAATATCACATAAACGTCCACTTTTGAGAACTTTGGGTGTCATTTACTCATTTGTGAAAGTGATTGGAATGTTCCAGTCCCCTGAACACAGGATGTGGCAATGATGCATTTCTCAGTAGATAGGAAGATTTTATTTTCCTCTCAGTTAATTAATATAAAAAAATGTTGCACTTATGAGAAGGTATTCTTGCCACTTATGCCTTTATGAGACTCAGTGGACTGTTCAAGTTCCTTGACAACAATTTGTGGGGGATTCATATATTTGTCAGTATATAGGAACTCTTTATTTCTATACACATCATCGCAATGACAGTTAGACATGCATATTTGACAAGTTCTCCTGACACGTATGCGTTTATGCAACTCATTCAATGCCTCGTGTCTCTTGACGGAAATATCTGGCAATCGTGCATTTGTCAATAGCGACGAACCATTTATATCTCTTCACAACTAATTAATGACAGGTAAGCATGACCGTTTTAAGACGTTTTGATGACTCTTATGGATTTAGGAAACTCAATGAATATTTTGATTCTCTTGAAGCCAATTTCTGACAATCATACATTTGACAGTTTAAAGGAACCATTTTTTATTTCGTCGCAGCTACTGAATGACAATGGAAAATGTACATTTGAGAACTTCTTATTGACTCAGTTGCATTTATGAAAGACATTATGGTTGATGTCTCATGACGCAAACTTGTGGCAGGCGTGCGTTTGTCAGTTGATAGGACCCATTTATTTCTCTTCACAACTACTTAATGACGTATAAAGATCCATTTTTCAGAACGTTTTCTAGAAACTGATGACTTTATGAAACGCATTTAATAGACCGTGTCTCTTGAAACCAATTTCTTGCCATCATGCATTTGTCAGTATAAAGTATAATGTTATGTCTCTTCACATCTACTTAAGGACATGTGAAATGCATCTTTCAGACCTTCTTGTTGACGCTATTTCATTTATGAAACATCTTGTATGTTCCTGTCTCATGACGACAATTTCTGTGAATCATGCATTTGTCAGGAGAAATAAACATTTTATTTCTGTTCACAACTATTTATTGACAGGTGAAAGGAAATTTTGAGAAGGTTTTCTTGACGCTTATGAATTTGATTAACACCTTGTATCATTCGTGTCTCTTCACGCCATTTTGTGGCAATCATGCATGTGTCAGTAGATAGGAACCCTTTATGTCTCTTCACAACTACTTAGGATCACATAAACGTCCACGTTTGTGAAATTTGGCTGTGATTTATGCATTTGTGAAAGGGATTGGAATGTTCCTGTCCCATGAACACAGGATGTGGCAATCATGTATTTCTCAGTAGATAGGAACAATTTATTTCTCTTCACACGTTATTAATAATATGAGAAAATGTTGCACTTTCGAGAATGTTTTGTTGACATTTATGTCGTTTAGAAACTCACTGGACTGTTCAAGACCATTGATAACAATTTGTGGCAGTCATATATTTGTCAGTATATAGAAGCGCTTTATTTCTCTTCACAGCTTTGCCATCACAGTTAGACATGCATATTTAAAAACTTTTCCTGACACTTGTGCATTTATGAAACTCATTCGATGCCTCGTGTCCTTTATATCTCTTCAAAACTAATTAATGACAGCTATGTATGAACGTTTTAAGAAGTTTTGATGACTCTGATGCATTTGTAATACTGAATGGATGGTTTGATTCTCTTGAAGCCAATTTCCGGGAATCACACATTTGACAGTTTAAAGGAATCATTTATTTCCCATCGCATCTACTTAATGACAATGAAAACAGTACATTTGAGAAATTGTTATTGACGCATTTGCATTTATGAAAGTCTTTATATGGTTCATGTCTCGCGACGCAACTTTCTGGCAGCCATGCGTTTCTCAGTAGATAGGACCCCGTTATTTCTCTTCACAGCTACCTAATGACGTATAGAGATCCATTTTTCAGAACATTTTCTAGAAACTGATGACTTTATGAAACCCATTTTATAGGCTGTGTGTCTTGAAACGAATTTCTTGAAATCATGCATTTGTCAGTATAAAGTGTAATATTATGTCTCTTCAGATTTACTTAATGACATGTGAAATGCACCTTTGAGATCATCTTGTTGACGCTATTTCATTTATGAAACATCTTGTATGTTCCTGTCTCATGTCGCCAATTTCTGTCAATGATGCATTTGTCAGGAGAAAGAAACATTTAATTTCTCTACAAAACTATTCATTGACAGGTGAAAGGAAAATTTTAATAGGTGTTGCTGACGCTTATGAATTTTTTAAACACTTTGTATCATTATTGTCTCTTCACGCCATTTTGTGGCAATCATGCATTTGTTAGTAGATAGGAACCCTTTATTTCTCTTCACAACTACTTAATATCACATAAACGTGCACTTTTGAGAACTTTGGCTGTCATTATGCATTTGTAAAAGTGATTGGAAAGTTCCAGTCCCCTGTACACAGGATGTGGGAATCATACATTTCTCAGTAAATACAAAGAATTTATTTCTCTTCACCACTAATTAATATCAGAAAATGGTACACTTTGGAGATGGTTTTGTTGACACTTATGCCTTTATGAAACTCACTGGAATGTTCAAATCCCTTGACAACAATTTGTGTCAATCATATATTTGTCATTATATAGTAACCCTTTATTTCTCTTCACATCGTCGCAATGACAGTGAAGCTTGCATGTTTGACAAGGATTCATGACACGTGTGCATTTATGAAACTCATTCGATGCCTAGTCTCTTGACGCCAATATCTGGCAATCGTGCATTTGTCAATAGCGAGGAACCCTTTATATCTCTTCATTACTAATTAATGACAGCTAAGCATGAAGGTTTTAAGAGTTTTTGATGACACTTATGCATTTAGGAAACTCAATGGATATTTTGTTTCTCTTGCTTTTATGACAGACTTTATATGGTTCATGTCTAGTGACGCAAATTTCTTGCAGGCGCGGATTTCTCAGACAGGACCTCTTTATTTCTCTTCATAGCTACTTAATGACATATAAACATCCATCTTTCAGAACGTTTTCTAGAAACTGATGACTTTATGAATCCCATTTAATAGACCGTGTCGCCTGAAACCAATTTCTTTACATCATTCATTTGTCAGTAGAAAATATAATGTTATGTCTCTTCAGCTCTATTTAATCACATGTGAAATGCACCTTTCAGACCTTCTTGTTGACGCTATTTCATGTATTAAACATATTGTATGTTCCTGTCTTATGACGCCATTTTCTGTGATTCATGCATTTAGCAGTAGAAAATAACATTTCATATCTCTTCACAACTGTTTATTGAGAGGTGAAAGGAGAATTTGAGAAGGTTTTGTAGACGCTTTTTTATTTATTATGCGTCTTGTATCATTCGTGTCACTTCACGTGGTTTTGTTGCAATCATGCATTTGTCAGTAGATAGGAACCCTTTAATTCTCTCCACAAGTACTTAGTATCACATAGACGTCCACTCTTGAGAACTTTGGCTATCATTTATGCATTTGTGAAAGTCATGGGACAGCTCAAGTCCCCTGAACACAGGATTTGGCATTCATGCAGTTCTCAGTAGATAGGAGGAAAAGATTTCTCTTCAGAACTAATTGATATCAGTAAAGGTTGCACTTTTGAGAAGGTTTTGTTGAAACTTACACCTTTATGAAACTCATTGGACTGTTCAAGTCTCTTGACAACAATTTACGGGAATCATATATTTGTCAGTACATAGGAACTCTTTATTTCACTTCACAACTACTTAATATCACATATACGTCCACTTTTGAGAACTTTGGCTGTCATTTATGCATTTGTGAAAGTCATTGGATATTTCAGGTCCGCTGAACACAGGATGTGGCAATCATCCATTTCTCTGTATATAGGAGGAATTTATTTCTCTTCACAACTAAAAAATGTCAGAAAATGTTGCACTTTAGGAAGGTTTTGGTGACACTTATGCCTTTATGAAACTCATTGGACTGTTCAAGTCGCTTGACAACAATTTGTGGTAATCATATATTTGTCAGCATATAGAAACCCTTTATTTCTCTTCAGATCTTCGCAATGACAGTTAGACATGCATGTTTGACAAGTTTTCCTGACACTTGTGCGTTTATAGTACTCATTCGATGCCTCGTGTCTCTTGACGGCAATATCTGGAAATCGTGCATTTGTCAATATCGAGGAACTATTTTTATCTGTTCTGAACTATTTATTGACAGCTAAGCATGAACGTTTTAAGACGTTTTGATGACTATGATGCATTTAGGAAACTCAGTGGATGGTTTGATTCTCTTGAAGCCAATTTCTGACAGTAATACATTTGACAGTTTAAAGAAACAATTCATTTCCCGTCGCAGCTACTTAATGACAATCAACAATGTTATTTTGAGAATTTCTTATTGACCCATTTACATTTATGAAAGACTCTACATGGTTCATGTCTCGTGATGCAAATTTCTGGCAGGCGTGTGTTTGTCAGTAGATAGGACCCCTTCATTTCTCTCCACACTACTTAATAACATATAACCTTTCATTTCTCAGAACGTTTTTTAGAGACTGATGCATTTGTCACTATAAAGTGTAATATTATGTCTCTTCAGACCTACTTAATCACATGTGAAATGCATCTTTGAGAGCATCTTATTGACTCTATTTCATTTATGAAACATCTTGTAAGTTCCTGTCTCATGACGCCAATTTCTGTGAATCATGCATTTGTCAGTAGAAAGGAAGATTTTATGTCTCTTCACAACTATTTATTGAGAGGTGAAAGGAAAATTGGAGAAGGTTTTAGTTGAGGCTTACGAATTTATTAAAAACCTTGTATCATTCGTGTCTCTTGTGGCAATCATTTGAGAAAGTGATTGGAAAGTTCCAATCCGATGAACAGGATTTTGAAATCATGCATTTCTCAGTAGATACGACGAATTTATTTCTCTTCACAACTAATTAATATCAGAAAATGTTGCACTGTTGAGAAGGTTTTGTTGACACTATTGCCTTTGTGAAACTCATTGGATCATTCAAGCACCTTGACAACAATTTGTGGCAATAATATGTTTGTCAGTATATAGGAACCCTTTATTTCTCTTCACATCTGCGCAATGGCATTTATACATGCATATTTGACAATTGTTCCTGACACTAATGCGTTGATAAAACTCATTCGATGCCTCGTGTCTCTTGACGCCAATATATGGCAATCGTGCATTTGTCAATAGCGAGGAAGCCTTTGTATATCTTCACTACTAATTAATGACAGCTAAGCATGAACGTTTTAAGACGTTGTGATGACTCTGATGCATTTAGGACACTCAATTAATGGTTTGAATCTCTTGAAGCCAATTTCTGACAATCATAAATTTGACAGTTTAAAGGAACCATTGATCTCCCTTCGCAGCTGCTTTAATGACAATGAAAAATGTACTTTTGAGAACTTCGTATTGACGGATTCGCATTGATGTAGGTCTCTATATTGTTCATGTCTCGTGACGCAAATTTCTGGCAGGAGTGCGTTTGTCAGTAGAGAGGACCAATTTATTTCTATTCACAGCTACTTTATGACATATAAACATCAATTTTTCAGAACGTTTTCTAGAAACTGATGACTTTATGAAACGCATTTAATAGACCGTGTCTCTTGAAACCAATTTCTTGTCATCATGCATTTGTCAGTATAAAGTATAATGTTATGTCTCTTCACATCTGCTTAATGACATGTGAAATACACCTTTCAGACCTTCGTTTTGACTCTATTTCATTTATGAAACATCTTGTATGTTCCTGTCGCATGACGCCAATTTCTGTCAATCATGCATTTGTCAGTAGAAAGGAAGATTTTATGTCTCTTCACAACTATTTATTGAGAGGTGAAAGGAAAATTGGAGAAGGTTTTCTTGACGCTTATGAATTTATTAAACACCTTGTATCATTTGTGTCTCTTCATGCCATTTTGTGGCAATCATTCCTTTGTCAGTAGATAGGAACCCTTTATCTCTCTTCACAAGCACTTAATATCACATGAACGTCCACGTTTGAGAACTTTGGCTGTCACTTATGCATTTGTGAAAGTGATTGGACAGTTCCAGTCCCATGAAAACAGGATGTGGCAATCATGTATTTCTCAGTAGATAGGAAGAATTTGATTTCTATTCACAACTAATTAATATCAGAAAATGTTGCACTATTGAGAAGGTTTTGTTGACACTAATGCCTCTATGAAACTCATTGGACTGTTCAAGTCCCTTGACAACAATTTGTGGCAATCATATATTTGTCAGTAGATAGGAACCCTTTGTTTCTCTTCACATCTGCGCAAGGACATTTAGACATGCATATTTGACAGGTTTTCTTGACACTTATGCGTTGATAAACCTCATTCGATGCCTCGTGTCTCTTGACGCCAATATCTGGCAATCGTGCATTTGTCAATAGCGGGGAAGCCTTTATATCTCTTCACTACTAATTAATGCCAGCTAAGCATGAACGTTTTAAGACGTTGTGATGACTCTGATGCATTTAGGACACTCAATGGATGGTTTGAATCTCTTGAAGCCAATTTCTGACAATCATACATTTGAGAGTTTAAAGGAACCATTGATTTCCCTTCGCATCTGCTTAATGACAATGAAAAATGGACTTTGGGAAGTTCGTATTGACGCATTAGCATTTATGAAAGACTCTATATTGTTCATATCTCGTGACACAAATTCTGGCAGGAGTGCGTTTGTGGGTTGATAGGACCCCTTCATTACTATTCACATCTAGTTAATGACATATAAACATCCATTTTTCAGAACGTTTTCTAAAATCTGATGATTTTATGACACCCATTTTATAGACCGTTCCTCTTGAAACCAATTTCTTCCTATCATGCATTTATGAATACAAAGTATAATGTTATGTCTCATCACATTTTCTTAATGACATGTGAAATGCACCTTTGAGGTCTTCTTGTTGACGCTATTACATTTATGAAACATCTTGTATGTTCCTGTCTCATTACGCCAATTTCTGTCAGTCATGCATTTGTCAGTTGAAAGGAACGTTTTATTTCTCTTCACAACTATTTATTGACAGGTGAAAGTAAACTCTGAGAAGGTTTTGTTGACGCTTATGAATTTATTAAACACCTTGTATTCTTTGTGTCTCTTCACGGCATTTCGTGGCAATCATGCATTTGTCAGTAGATAGGAACCCTTTATTTCTCTTCACAACAACTTAATATCACATAAACGTCCACTTTTGAGAACTTTGGCTGTTATGTATGGATTTGTGAAAGTCATTGGACAGTTCAAGTTCGCTGAAAACAGGATGTGGCAGTCATGCATTTCCCATTAGTTTGGAAGAATTTGTTTCTCTTCACAACTAATTAATAACACTTTTGAGAAGGTTTTGTTGACACTTATGCCTTTTTGAAACTCATTGGAATGTTCAAGTCCCTTGACAACAATTTGTGGCAATCATATATTAGTCAGTATATAGGAACTCTTTATTTCTCTTCACATGTCTGCAATGACAGCTGGACATGCATAATTGACAAGGTTTCCTGACAGTTATTTATTTATGCAAGTCATTTGATGCCTCGTGTCTCTTGACGCCAATATCTGGCAATCGGGCATTTGTCAATAGCGAAGAATCCTTTTTATGTCTTCACAACTAATAAATTACAGCTAAGGATGAACGTTTTAAGACGTTTTGATGGCTCTTTTGGATTTTGGAAACTCAGTGGATGGTTTGATGCTCTTGAAGCCAGTTTCGGATAGTCATACATTTGACAGTTTAAAGGAAACATTTATTACCCTTTGCAGCAACTTAATGACAATGAAAAATGTACTTCTGAGAACTTCTTAATGAGGCATTTGCATTTAAGAAGGACTTTATATGGTTCATGTCTCGTGACGCAAATTTCTGGCAGGCGTTCGTTTGTCAGCAGAATGGACCCCTTTATTTCTCTTCACAGCTACTTTATGACATATAAACATCCATTTTTCAGAACGTTTTCTAGAAACTGAACACTTTATGAAACGCATTTAATAGACCGTGTCTCTTGAAACCAATTTCTTGTTATCATGCATTTGTCAGTATAACGTATAATGTTATGTCACTTCATATCTACTTAATGACATGTGAAATGCACCTTTCAGACCTTCTTGTTGATGTTATTTCATTTATGAAACGTCTTGTATGATCCTGTCTCATGTTGCCAATTTCTGTCAATCATGTATATGTCGGTAGAAAGGAAGATATTATGTCTCTTCACTACTATTTATTGACAGGTGAAAGGAAAATTTGAGAAGGTTTACTTGACGCTTATCAATTTATTAAACACCGTGAATCATTTATGTCTGTTCACGCCATTTTGTGGCAATCATGCATGTGTCAGTAGATAGGAACCCTTTATTTCTCTTCACAAGTACTTAATATCACATAAACGTCCACTTTTGAGAACTTTGGCTGTCATTTATGCATTTGTGAGAGTGATTAGACAGTTCAAGTCCCCTGAACACAGGATGTGGCAATCATGTATTTCTCAGTAGATAGGAAGAATTTGATTTATATTCACAACTAATTAATGTCAGAAAATGTTGCACTATTGAGAAGGTTTTGTTGACACTAATGCCTCTATGAAACTTATTGGACTGTTCAAGTCCCTTGACAACAATTTGTGGCAATCATATATTTGTCAGTATATAGGAACCCTTTATTTCTCTTCACATATTCGCAATGACAGTTAGACATTCATATTTGAGAAGTTTTCCTGACACTTATGCGTTTATAGTACTCATTCGATGCCTCGTGTCTCTTGACGCCAATATCTGGCAATCGTTCATTTGTCAAGAGCGAGGAAGTCTTTATATCTCTTCACTAGGAATTAATGACAGCTAAGCATGAACGTTTTAAGACGTTGTGATGACTCGGATGCATTTAGTTCACTCAATGGATGGTTTGATTCGATTGAAGCCAATTTCTGACAATCATATATTTTTGGCAGTTTAAGGAACCATTGCTTTCCCATTGCAGCTGCTTAATGACAATGAAAAATGTACTTTTGGGAACTTCGTATTGACGCATTTGCATCTATGTAAGACTTTCTATTGTTCATGTCTCGTGACGCAAATTTCAGGCAGGCGTGCATTTGCCAGAAGATAGGACCCCTTTATTTCTGTTACTTAATGACATATAAACATCCATTTTTCAGATGGCTTGCTACAAATTGCTGACTTCATGAAACCCATTTAATAGACCGTTTCTCTTGTAACCAATTTCGTGCCTTCATGCATTTGTCAGTGGAAAGTATAATGTTAAGTCTCTTCACATCTACTTATTGACATGTGAAATGCAGCTTTGAGACCTTCTTGTTGACGCTATATCATTTATGAAACATCTTTTATGTTCCTGTCTCATAACGACAATTTCTGTCACTAATGCATTTGTCAGTAGAAAGGAACATTTTATTTGTCTTCACAACTATTTATTGACATGTAAAAGGAAAATGTGAGAAGGTTTTGTTGACGCTTATGAATTTATTTAACACCTTGTATCATTCGTGTCTCTTCACGCCATTTTGTGGCAAACATGCATTTGTCACTAGATAGGATCCCTTTATGCCTCTTCACAGCTACTTAATATCACATAAACGTCCACTTTTGAGAACTTTTGCTGTCATTTATGCATTTGTGAAAGTCATTGGAAAGTTCAAGTCCCCTGAACACAGGATGTGGTAATCATCCATCTCGCAGTTGATAGGAAGAATTTATTTCTCTTCAGAACTAATTAATATCAGAAAATGTTGCACTTTTGACAACGTCTTCTTGACACTTATGCATTTATAAAAATCTCATAGGGATATTCAAGTCCCTTGACACAATTTGGCAATCATATATGTGCCATTATATAGTAAGCCTTTATTTTTCATCGCATCTTCGCAATGACAGTTAGACATACACATTTGACAAGTTTTCCTGACACTTATACGTTGATGAAACTCATTCGATGCCTCGTGTCTCCTGACGCCAATATCTGGCAATCGTGCATTTGTCAATAGCGAATAGGCCTTTATATCTCTTCACTACTAATGAATGACAGCTAAACGTGAACGTTTGAAGACGTTTTGATGAGTCTTATGCATTCATGAAACTCAATGGATGGTTTGACCCTCTTGAAACCAGTTTCTGACAATCATACATTTGACAGTTTAAAGGAACCATTTATTTCCCTTCCCAGCTGCTTAATGTCAAAGAAAAATGTACTTTTGGGACCATCTTATTGACGCATTTGCATTGATGAAAGACTCTTTATGGGTCATGTCTCCTGACGCAAAATTCCTGGTAATCGTTCTGTTGTCAGTAGATGGGACCCCTTTATTTCTCTATACAGATACTTAATGACTTATAAATATCCATTGTTCAGAACGTTTTCTAGAAACTGTTGACTTTATGAAACCCATTTAATAGACAGAGTCTCTTGAAAACAATTTATTGCCATCATGCATTTGTCAGTATCAAGTATAATGTTATGTCTCCTCACATCTACTTAATGAAATCTGAAATGTTCCTTTCAGACCTTCTTGTTGACGGTGTTTTATTTCTAAAATATCTTTTATGTTCCCCTTTCTGTCAATCATGCATTTAACAGTAGAAAGGAACATTTTATTTTTGTTCATGACTATGTATTGACAGGTGAAATGTAAATTTGAGAAGGTTTTGTTGACGCTTATGAATTTATTAAACACCTTGTATCATTGATGTGTATTCACGCTATTTTGTGGGAATCATGCATTTGTAAGTAGTAAGGAACCCTTTGTTTCTCTTCACAACTACTTAATATCACAAAAACGTCCACTTTTGAGATCTTTGGCTGTCATTGATGCATTTGTGAAAGTCATTGAACAGTTTATGTCCCCTGGACACAGGATTTGGCAATCATGCATTTCTCAGTATATTGGAAGGAATTATATCTATTCACAACTAATTTCTCAGAAAAAGTTGCACGTTTGAGAGGGTGTTGTTGACACGCATGCGTTTATGAAAGACATTGGACGGTTCAAGTCCATTGACAACAATTTGTGGCAATCATATATTTGTCAGTATATAGTAACCCAACATTTCTCATCACATCTTCGGAATGACAGTTAGACATGCATATTTGAGAAGATTTCCTGACACTTGTCCATTTTTGAAAATTATTCGATGCCTTGTGGCTCTTGACGCCAACATCTGGCAATCGTGCATTTGTCAATGGCGAGGAAGTCTTTAAACCTCTTCATAGCTAATTAATGACAGCTAAGCATGAACGTTTTAAGCCGTTTTGATGACTCTTATGCATTTAGGAAACTGAATGGATGGTGTGATTCTCTTGAAACCAATATCTGACAATCATACATGTGATAGTTTAAAGGAACCATGTATTTCCCATCGCAACTACTTGATGACAATGAAAAATGTACTTCTGAGAACTTCTTATTGACGCATTTGCATTTATAAAAGACTATATTTTTCATGTCTGATGACGCAAATTTCTGGTAGGCGTGCATTTGTCAGTAGATAGAACAACTTTATCTCTTTTCACAGCTACTTAATGACATATAAACATCCATTTTTCAGAACGTTTTCTAGAAACTGATGACTTTATAAAACCCATATAATAGACCGTGTCTCTTGAAACCAATTTCTTGTCATCATGGATTTGTCAGTATAAAGTATAATATTATGTCTCTTCACATCTACTTAATTAGATGTGAGATGCAGTTTTGAGATCTACTTGTTGACGGCATGTCATTGATGAAAAATCTTGTATGCTCCTGTCTGATGACGCCAATTTCTGTCAAGCATGCATTTGGGAGATGAAATTAACATTTTATTTCTCTTCACACCTATTTATTGACAGATTAAAGGAAAAGTGCAGAATGTTTTGTTGACGCGTTTGAATTTACAAAACACCTTGTATCATTCATGCCTCTTCACGCCATTTTGTGGCAATCATGCATTTGTCAGTAGATAGGAGCCCTTTATTTCTCTTCACATCTTCGGAATGACAGTTAGACATGGATATCTGACAAGTGTTCCCGACACTTGTGCATTTATGAAACTCATTCGATGACTCGTGTCCCTTGACGCGAATATATCGCAATCGTGCATTTGTCAATAGCGAGGAACCCTTTATATCTCTCCATTACTAATTAATGACAGTTAAGCATGAACTTTTTAAGACGATTTGATGACTGTTATGCATTTAGGAAACTGAATGGATGGTTTGAGCAATCATACATTTGACAGTGTAAAGGAACCATTTATTTCCCTTCGCAGCTACTTAATGACAAGGAAAAATGTAGTTTTGAGAACGTCTTATTGAGGCAATTGCATTTATGAAATACTTGATATGGTTCATGTCTCGTGACGCAAATTTCTGGCAGGCGTGCTTTGGTCAGTAGATAGGACCCATTTATTTCTCTTCACAGCTACTTAATGACAGATAAACATCCATTTTTCAGAACGTTTTCTAGAAACTGATGACGTTATGAAACCCATTTAATAGACCTTGTCTCTTGAAACCAATTTCTTGCCATCATGAATTTGTCAGTATAAAGTATAATGTTATGTGTCTTCACATCTACTTAATGACATGTGAAATACAGCTTTGAGAACTTGCTGTTGACGCTATTTCATTGATGAAAGATCTTGCATGTTCCTGTCTCATGACACCAATTTCTGTCAATGATGCATGTGTCAGTAGTATGGAACGTTTTATTTCTCTTTACAACTATTTCTTGACAGGTGAAAGGAAAATCTGAGAAGGTTTTTTTGACGCTTATGAATTTATTAAACATCTTGTATCATTCGTGTCTCTTCACGCCATTTTCTGGGAATCATTCATTTGTCGGTAGATAGGAATCCTTTATTTCTCTTCACAACTACTTAATATCACATAAACGTGCTCTGTTGAGATCTTTGGTTGCCATGTATGCATTTGTGAAAATCATTGGAACGTTCCAGTCCCCTGAACATAGGGTTTGGGAATCATGCATTTGTCAGTTTTTAGGAAGCATTTATGTCTGTTCACAAAGAATTAATACCAGAAAATGTTGCACTTTTGATAAGGTTTTTTTGATTCTTATATCTTTATGAAACTCATTGGACTGTTCAAGTTCCTTGACAATAATTTGAGCCAATCATATACTTGTCAGTATATTGGAACCCTTTTTTTCTTATCACATCTTCGCAATGACAGTTAGACATGCATATTTGACAAGTTTTCCTGACACTTATGCATTTATGAAACTCATTCGATGCCTCGTGTCTCTTGACGCCAATATCTGGCAATCGTGCTTTTGTCGATATCGAGAAACCATATATATCTCTTAACAGCTAATTATTTACAGCTAAGCATGAACGTTTGAAGACGTTCTTATGACTCTTATTCATTTAGGAAACTCATTGGATGGTTTGATTCTCTGGAAGCCAATGTTTGACATTCATACATTTGACAGTTTCAAGGAACGAATTATTTTCTTTCGAAGGTACTAAATGACAAAGAAAAGTGTCCTTTTGAGAACATCTTATTGACGCATTTGCAATTATGAAAGACTTTATATGGTTCATATCTGGTGACGAAAATTTCTGGCAGGCGTGCGTTTGTCAGTAGATAGAACCGATTTATTTCTCGTCACAGCTACTTAACGACATATACATATCTATATTTCAGAACGTTTTCTAGAAACTGATGATTTTATGACACCCATTTAATAGACCGTGTCTCTTGAAACCAATTTCTTGCCATCATGCATTTGTCAGTATAAAGTATAATGCTATGTCTATTCGCATCTACTTATTGACAGTTGAAATGCACTTTTGAGACCTTCTTGTTGACGGTATTTCATTTATGAAACATCTTGTGTGTTTCTGTCTCATGACGCCAATTTGTGTCAATCATGCATTTGTCAGTAGAAAGGAACATTTTATTTCTGTTCACAACTATTTATTGACAGGTGAAAGGAAAATTTTAGACGGTTTTATTGACGCGTATGTATGTATTAAACACCTTGTATCATTCGTGTTTCTTCACGCCATTTTGTGACAATCATGCATGTGTCAGTAGATAGGAACCCTTTATTTCTCTTCACAACTACTTGATATCACATGAACGTCTACGTTTGAGAACTTTGGCTGTCATTTATGCATTTGTGAAAGTCCTTGGAAGGTTCCAGTACCCTTAACACAGGATGTGGCAATCATGCATTTCTCAGTAGATAGGAAGAATTTATTTCTCTTCACAACTAATTAATATCAGAAAATGTTGCACTTTTGAGAAGGGTTTGTTGACAGTTATGCCTTTATGAAACTCATTGGACTGTTCAAGTCCATTGACAACAATTTGTGGCAATCATATATTTGTCAGTATATAGGAACCCTTTATTTCTCTTCATATCTTCGCAATTACAGTTAGACATGCATATCTGACTAGTTTTTTTGACACTTGAGCATATATGAAACTCGTTCGATGCCTCGTGTTTCTTGACGCCCAGATCTGGCAATCGTGCATTTGTCAATAGCGAGGAACCCTTTATATCTCTTGAAAACTAATTAATGACAGCTAAGCATAACCGTTTTAAGACGTTTTGATGACTCTTATGCATTTAGGAAACTCAACGGCGGTCTTTATGCTCTTGAAGACAATTGCAGACAATGATACATTTGAGATTTTAAAGGAACCATTTATTTCCCTTCGCAGCTACTTGATGACAATGAAAAATGTACTTTTGAGAACCTCTTATTGACGCATGAACGTCTGTGGGAGACTCTATATGGTTTATGTCTGGTGACGCAAATTTCTGGCATGCGTGCGTTTGTCGGTAGATCGGACACCTTTATTTCTCTTCACAGCAACTTTATGACATATAAACATCCATTTTTCAGAACGTTTGCTAGAAACTGATGCCTTTATGAAACGCATTTAATATACCGTGTCGATTGTGTTACGTGTAGTCTCGTACAATTGTAAAAGAAGAAAAGAATGAAGTCAACCAAGCTTTGTATAATTTAATAGAATAATTTACTTGGCTAGAAAACAATGTAAAAATTGGTAAATGACTTACAGATTGTGAATATAATCCAAAATTTGATGCTAGGAATGAAAACACAAATCCTATCACTAAATAGTTCTATTAGATTCCAGGTTCGAATCTCGACGGCATACAAATATGGAAGACGATGACGTCAGATGTGGTGCAATGTACGAATATCAACAATTCCTCAATTGCATCACAGGTTTTGTTTCCGAATGATTCCAGAATAAATTTCCATGAATATCTTCCAGAATTTTTATAAGAAAGTCAACTTGTTGAGTTTCCAGGAGAATAAATTATTAAATCCAAAAAAATCAGAGGAAAAACAAATAATTTGGAAACAAATAAAAATAACACCTTGTTCCTTCAAGATGTTAAAATGGCTCTCCCAGAAGAATATTAAGAATGCGTATTTAAACCCCCAAAACATCATTTCCAGTCTCGAGAGATGGGTCACGTGGTGTCTTACTACAAGAAAACTATCACGTACGCCAGTGTAGCCCCAGGGAAGAACCAATCATAAAAGAACGTTGTTACAGAATAGTGATCACGCTAGGAAAGTATGGCCCTAATACTGACAATCATTTTAACTGCCTGTTTACCTTCTTGCCAGCAAAAGACGAACTAGGTTAACTAACAAATAATTCTCATGTAAACCTTTTATGTATGAAAAAAAATAACATTTAGTAAAAGAAAATATTTAATTACTGAAAACAATTTTGAATCCTTTCAATAATCATTACAATAAAATGTAATGCAACAAAAACAAAAAATAAAAAGAATTTTAAAACGAACACACAAGCAATTTTAATTACATATACGTAAGAAGGTTAAGGAAAAGTTTATATCTCTTCACAAGTAATCAAAGACAGCTAAGCATGAACGTTTTAAGACGTTTAGCTGACTCTTATGCATTTAGGAAACTCAATGGATAATTTGATTATGTTGAAGATGGTTTCTGACAATCATACATATGACAGTTTAAAGGAACCATTTTTCTCCCGTCGCAGGTACTTAATGATAAGGAGAAATGTACTTTTGAAAACTTCTTATTGACTCATTTGCATTTATGAAAGACTTTATATGATTCATGTTTCGTGACGCAAATTTCTGGCAGTCGTGGGTTTGTCAGTGGATATGACCCATTTATTTCTTTTCACAGGTACTTAATGACATAAACATCTATTTTCCAGAACGTTTTCTAGAAACTGATGACTTTATGAAACCCATTTAATAGACCGTGGCTCTTGAAACCAATTTCTTGCCATCATGAATTTGTCACTATAAGGTATAATGTTATGTCTCTTCACATCTACTTAATGACATGTGAAATGCATCTCTCAGACATTCTTGTTGACGCTATTTCATTTATGAAACACCTTATATGTTCCTGTCTAATGAATCCAATTTCTGTAAATCATGCATTTGTCAGTAGAAAGGAACATTTTATTTCTCCTCACAACTATTTAATGACAGGTGAAAGGAAAATTTGAGGAGGTTGTGTTGACGCTTATGAATGTATTAAACACCTTGTATATTCATTTTGTGGCAATCATGGATTTGTCAGTAGATAGGAACCCTTTATTTCTCTTCACAACTACTTAATATGGAATAAAGGTCCACTTTGGCTGTCATTTATGGATTTGTGATAGTCATTGGACAGTTCAAGTCCCCTGAACACTGGATGTGGCAATCATTCATTTGTCAGTAGATAGGAAGAATTTATTTCTCTTCACAACTAATTAATATCAGAAAATATTGCACTTTTGAGATGGGTTTTTTTGGACACTTATGCCTTTATGAAACTCATTGGGCTGTTCAAGTCCCTTGACAATAATTTTTGGCAGTCATATATTTGTAAGTAAATAGAAGCCTTTATTTCTCTTCACTTCTTCGTAATGACAGTTAGACATGCAGATTTGACAAGTTTTCCTAACACTTGTGCATTTAAGGAACACATTCAATGTCTCGTGTCTCTTGACGCCAAGATCTGGCAATCGTGCATTTGTAAATAGCGAGTAACCCTTTATATCTCTTCACAACTAATTAATGACAGCTAAGGATGAACGTTTTAAGACGTTTTGATGACTCTTATGCGTTTAGGAAACTCAATGGATGGTTTGATTCTCTTGAAGCCAATTTCTGACAATCATACATTTGAGAGTTTAAAGGAGCCATTTATTTCCCTTCGCAGCTACCTAATGACAAGGAAAAATGTACTTTTGAGAACTTCTTATTGACACATTTACATTTATGAAAGACTTTATATGGTTCATATCTGGTGACGCAACTTTCTGGCAGGCGTGCATTTGTCAGATAATCGGACCGCTTTATTTCTCTTCAAAGCTACTTAGTAACATATAAACATCCATTTTTCAGAACGTTTTGTTGAAAATGATGACTTTATGAAACCCATTTAATAGAGCGTGTCTCTTGAAACCAATTTCTTGCCATCATGCATTTGTTAGTATAAAGTATAATATTATGTCTCTTCTGATCTTGTGCGAAATGCACCTTTGAGACCATCTTGTTTGACGCTGTTTAATTTATGAAACATCTTGCATGTTCCTGTCTGATGACACTAATTTCTGTCAATCATGCATTGAAGAGTAGAATGGAATATTATCTTTCTCTTCACATCTTTTTTCTGACAGGAGAAATGTAAATTTGGGAAGGTTTTTTTGACGCGTATGAATTTATTAAACGCCTTGTATCATTCGTGTCTCTTCACGCCATTTTGTGGCAATCATGCATTTGTCAGTAGACAGGAACCCTTTATTTCTCTTCCCAAGTACGTAATATCACATAAACGTCCACTTGTGAGGACTTTGGCTGTCATTTATGCATTTGTGAAAATCATTGGACAGTTCAAGTCCCATGAACACAGGATGTAACAATCATGCATTTCTCAGTAGATAGGAAGAATTTATTTCTCTTTACAACTAATAAATATCAGAAAATGTTTCACTTTTGAGAGGGTGTTGTTGACACTTATGCCTTTATGAAACTCATCGGACTGTTTAAGTCAACTGACAAGAATTTGTGGCAATCATATATTTGTCAGTATATTGGTACTATATATTTTTATTCACATCTTCGCAATGACAGTTAGACCGGCATATTTCACAAGTTTTACTGACACTTATGCGTTTATGGAACTCATTGGATGTCTCGTGCCTCTTGATGCCAACATCTGGCAATCGTGCATTTATTAATAGCGAGGAACCCTTTTTATCTCTTCACAACTAATTAATGACAGCTAAGCATGAACGTTTTAAGGCGTTTTGATGACTCTTATGTATTTAGGAAACTCAGTGGATGGTTTGATTCTCTTGAAGCCAATTTCTGACAATCGTACACTTGACAGTTTAAAGAAACCATTTATTTCCTATCGCAGCTACTTAATGACAATGAAAAATGTAGTTTTGAGAACTACTTATTGAGGCATTTAAATGTATGAAAGATTCTATATGGTTCATGTCTCGTGACGCAAGTTCCTATCAGGGGTGCGTTTTGTCAATAGATCGGACCCCTTTATTTCTCTTCACAGGTACTTAATGACATATAAACATCCAATTTGTAGAACGTTTTCTAGAAACTGATGACTTTATGAAACCCATTTAATAGACGTGTCTCTTGAAACCAATTTCTTGCCATCATGCATTGGACAGTGTAAAGTATAATGTTATGTCTCTTCACAACTACGTAATGAGATGTGAAATGCACCTTTGAGACCGTCTTGCTGACGCTATTTCATTTATGAAACAACTTGTATGTTACTGTCTCATGACGCCAATTTCTGTCAATCATACATTTGTCAGTAGAACGGAACATTATATTTCTCTTCACAACTATTTATTGACAGGTGAGGGGAAAATATGAGAAGGTTTTGTTGACGCTTATACATTTATTAAAGACCATCTATCATTTTGTTTCCTCACGCCATTTTGTGGCAATGATGCATTTGTCAGTAGGTAGGATCCATTTAATTCTTTCCACAACTGTTTCATATCATATAAACGTCCACGATTGAGAACTTTGACAGTCATTTATGCATTTGTGAAATTCATTGGAAAGTTCCAGTCCCCTGAATACAGGATGTTGCAATCATAAATTTCTTAGCAGATAGGAAGAATTTATTTCTCTTCACAACTAATAAATCTTAGAAAATGTTGCACTTTTGAGAACGTTTTGTTGACACATATGCCTTTATGAAACCCATTGGACTGTTCAAGTCCCTTGACAAAAATTTGTTGGAGTCGTATATTTGTCAGTACATAGGAACTCTTTACTTCTCTTCACATCTTCGCAATGACAGTTAGAGATGCATAGATGACAAGCTCCTTTTTAACATATGCACATCCATATTTGATCACGTTTTCTAGAAACTGAACACTTTATGAAACCCATTAAATAGACCGATTCTCTTGAAACCAATTTCTTGCCATCATGCATTTGTCAGTATAAAGGATAATGTTATGTCTCTTCACATCTACTCAATGACACGTGAAATGCACCTTTGAGACCTTCCTGTTGACGATATTTCATTTATAAAAAATCTTGTATGTTCCTGTCTCATGACGCCAATTTCTGTCACTAATGCATTTGTAAGGAGAATGGAACATTTTATTTCTCTTCACAACTATTTATTGACAGGTGAAAGGAAAATTTGAGAAGGTTTTGTTGACTCTTATCAATTTATTAAACACCTTGTATCATTCGTGTCTCTTCACGCCATTTTGTGGCAAGAATGCATGTGTCAGTAGATAGGAACCCTTTATTTCTCTTCATACTTCACAACTACTCAATATCACATAAACGTCCACTTTTGAGAACTTCTGCTGTCATGTATGAATTTGTGAAAGTCATTGGACAGTTCAAGTCTCCCGAACACAGGATGAGGGAATCGTGCACTTCTCAGCAGATAGGAAGAATGTATGTCTCTTCACAACCAATTAATATTAGACAATGTTGCAGTTTTTAGAAGGTTTTGTTGACGCTTATGATTTTATGAAACTCATTGGATAGTTTGATTCTCTTGAAGCCAATTTCTGACAATCATACATTTGACAGTTTAAAGGAACCAATTATTTCCCTTAGCATCTACTTAATGACAATGAAAAATGTAGTTTTGACAACTTCTTATTGACTCATTTGTATTTATGAAAGACTTTATATGGTTAATCGCGTGACGCAAATTTCTGGCGGAAGTGCCTTTGGCAGTAGATAACACCCATCTATTTCTCTTCACAGATCCTTAGTGACATATACACATTCACATTTCATCATGACAGTTAGACATGCATATTTGACAAGTTTTCTGACACTTGTGCATTTATGAAACCCATTCGATGCCATGTGTCTCGTGACACCTAGATCTGGCAATCGTGCATTTGTCAATAGTGAGGATGCCATTATGTCTCTTCACAACTAATTAATGAAAGCTACGCATGAACGTTTTAAGACGTTCTGATGACTCGTAATCATTTAGGACA
>JAECUM010036625.1:0-24018 GCA_016617855.1 Megalonaias nervosa | reverse complement strand
TATTTTTTCAGCCCCTGTAGGAACCTTATGTTTTAGACAAATGACGATTCAGACAAGTGGTCTGTTCACCCTGCCTGCTGCTCTTTATAATATGCATGCAATTACGTCCATTTCCTTGTGTGTATCCGAGGATTATAACTTGTGCAATACACCAGTTTCCTCAATACTGTCACCAAACAGCAGATAGAAATCATGTGAAGAATGAATCTTGTGCATTATAACAGTGTTGCAGTGTGTATTCGCCTAGCAAGCTAGCGGAAATCACCTTAGGATTTTAATTTGTCAATTACATCATTATTTATTTGTATTGTGATATAGTATGCAAGGAAAATCAAACTAATATTTGCATTACACAACTGCTCATGTGCTCAGTGTTGCATGAAAATAGTTGCTTTAACTTGTGAATTACATCGCTGTTTATATGTAGTGTGACGCAAAATTTTTTTTAAATTGTGTTATGGCTTTAACTTGTGCATTGCAATTCTGTTAAGTTTGAATCCAACGCAAAATGACAGATGAAATCATCTTATAATTTGACCTTATGACATGACTGTTTGTGTACTTTGAAGCAGAAAAAAGTCGATATCATTATTTGACTTTAACAGGCACATTACGCTACTGTTTATGCCCTCGGTGAAGAAGAAAGCAAGACAGTCATCCTAGGATATTATTTTGTCCAGTCCATCGTTCGCTTATGATAGAATGTATTTATCACTATAAAAACAAATCGTCCTTACCCCTTTTCAAGCGTTACTTTGCATACGTTTCAAATAAGATATAGAACAAAAATTCGTAAGAACATGTAAATCGAGAAAATAGGACAACTGTACATTCTAGAGTACTAAGATTTATCGCCCTTTGCGATAAAGATCTTCGTATTTCACAGAAACTTAAATGAGTAAAAACAACATATCAGTGCTATGTTGTTAGTTTTTATTCATGTCTTCATGTGTCCCGATTCGAATATTTGGTGCCAAGTAAAATCTACTACTTTTTAGAATCGTCAAAATCATGTTTTATTTTTAGCCGTCTACTCTCCCTCCATACTACCGAATGCTGTAAATAAGATTACTACCTGTTTTATTTTTCATAGCCGTATCCCTGAATTGTTTGAGAAAGACATTATAATAAAACGTGTCTACATTCTAGACATATCTTACGTTAAACTATTGGCATCTCACTGATTAAAAATAGGATAAAATTTACATCCAGGTTTCATTTATTAATGCTGCTACTGCTATTACCACTCCTTCTCCTCCTAATACTTCTACTGCTATTACTCCTTACACTACTACTGCTGCTACTGCTATTACTGCTCCTCCTATCTAGTATTCTCCATCTACTGCTGGCAATGCTATTGCTACTACTGCTCCTACTAATATTGTTGCTACGTTTGTTAATTCTCCTACTACTGCTACTACAGTTACTACTTCTAGTCCTACTATTGTTGCTAATCATATTATTACTACTACTGTCATTACTAATTCTCCCACTGCTTCTATAGCTAGCAATGCGTCGACCAATAACTCAATCATTATTATCCTAATAAAGAGACTGCTAAAAATGTCCATAACTACAATGAAGAAGACGACAACGACAACGATAATAATAATAATATAACTGATAACAGGAAGCTTTTTATTTATTGCATAATTTCTTTGATTTTAAATGTCACATCATTTTTGCTCTTGCAAAACAGACATAGTTTGTGCAAAAAGTAGAAATGATGTTGCCGAGCATTGAAAGAAACATGCAAAGACACCCGTACACGTTTGATAGTTGAAAAGGCATAAATAATAAAAACACAGAACCTATACAATCTAGAGTATTTGTTAACATACACACATATGTTAGAAAATAATAATAATAAATTCTGACACAGAAAGGTCAAAATGACAATATAGGAGTAGGCAAACTGAATCGAATGGATGCACATATTAATTGTTGCTAAACTGTCTTTGCCTTGTATGGGTATTGATTTCAAGAAATCTTGTTTTTGAATACCACATATTTATAAGGCATTCAGTGGAAATGGTTAGTAATGTATACCAAAATCTAAGACTCGCGACTTACACCTTTCAATATCAGAGTCAATATCGATTCCAGTACATAAAAATGTAATATTGGAAGGACATAGATGACAAAAAATTAACCACGTACCTTTTAGACCTTCGGAGACGTGCAATTGCACAATATAACAGCACACTGTGTGCCCTAAACGCTGGAGTAAAACGATCATAACCAAAAATTAAGTAGTGCCCAGTTTAGTTAGATATATAACCTTATAGACAAATTCTAAATTATTAAGGCAAATCGAGTGATTGAATTGTAGCTAGTAATGTCTTTTTTCTCATTTATTATTTAACTTATGCTTCTGTTCAGTATTATTTCTTGATGCTGTTTGAATACGTCTCGATTATTCATTCCAAACACATTTCTATGATCTCTATAGTACCCGTAACCTCACCTTCCTTTTTATTCTTAGTGCTTGTTTCAACATTTCTTTTTGTATTTCAACTGTAGGTTGTCTTTCACGTTAGAACACACATAGACGGTCGTTATTACCAAGAATTGCCAAGCTCCTGTCAAGACGTCAACTTTCAGTCCAGGACAAGGAGGTAGACCATCCGAGGTCGATGATTTTCTCCGGATTTTCATATTTCCTCCACCATAAAACATTAATCTACCCTAACACCCGTGCTGCCGAGAGAACATAATTAAGTTTAGAGCACTGTATGCACGATGGAGATGAAAGTAAATCAAATTTTAACTTTACAAATTCAGATATAGTCAGCAGTATAAGAAGGTTAACATGAAACCAGCGACAAGCACTATAATTAATGAATATTGTTGACATTATTAGTGCGATTAAAAAGTTTCTAGAAATTTTTATTCATTTTGTTTTTCAAATCTTATCAAAGACATCCTTGGGTATTTGATATATCTTTATACACAAATTCACGCGAGGAAAACAAATAAAGAAAGCAGTTATTCTATAAAGCAACAAAACGACTCCAATCAACGTCAACGTTTCTCTTTTGCTTCATCGCTCCATTAATATAAGTTAGCACTTTGTAGTCGACTCTATAAAACAATGCCTATACTATATATACACTGGCCATTTAATTCTTAATTGCTATACAGTTAAAATCTATATTTAAATACCATTTATACACAGTTTGATGACGCATGTATATTCTTTATTAATGTTAAATATTTTCGAAAATGTATTGAGTATTAGACTTTATGCCTTTCTACCTCGGATCGATTATGTGGGACAAACTATAAGTTCGCCAAACATTTGATCTTGTTTAATATGGAACAAGTCCCTAAATTCGAAGCATCTGATCTGAGAAAAAATTTTATCACCTGAGAGTACATTTCAAATAAGCACCCGAGTTTATTTAAAAGTGTCAGCATATAATGTGTAAGCCATGCATTTCTGTCACAAAATGTTTGTAGTGAAATTTATTTAGGATGAAAAATAATTTGTCATCAGGTTTTCCATTTACAGGCCGTGCCATTTTCTGACAATTAAGGATCTTTTGTGTCATCTTGATATTGGCAAGGTCACAATGTTCACTATTTTACCGACATAATCTCACATAAGCAGATCTGACAATGAAACATCATCGAAAAATGACAGAAAGTTATTGTGGTATCTGAGAGTGGCATATGTATGCATTCGCATCCTTTCATTTATGAATCAGTTAGGACTGACATTTTGCAACAGTTTTTGGCAACTGTATACTTATTGACTAGTCAACAAATTACCTGCCCTGAATTACTGTAGAATCAAGTACAAGTGTTTTATGAATAAATTTGTTTTAAATAGCCGAACTGTAGACATTGATGATTTGTACGAGTTTGTAGGCATTGTAAAATCTGATAAATATATAGAACTTGTTTAAGGTATTATTTAATAATAAGCTACATTTTAATATTATTTGTTTTTCAGGGTAGACAGACAATGTTCATCAGTGTGACTTGAGTCTAGGTGTCACTGTGGAGGACTTATGGGCTGAAGTGTTCATACTCAGTCTGGAATTCACTTAGTGTGTTGTTCCAGTTTAGGCTATCGCCAAATAAGGACTCATGACATAGAGGCAGGATATCTGACACAGTTGGCATGAAAATTGATTTCATAATAACGAAGGACATTTTCCAATTTATTTGCGAGTAATTGACCGAGACAGCTTCAAATGCATTGCATTTATGTCTAAATATGTTCCGAATTTACTACCCTTCCTGTTAGATTTATAGGCGTGTCCTTGACTTCAAGGCGCACCATACTGAAATTTGAAATGTGAATGAAAATGAAAAAAAAAAATAAAAAAAAATAAAAAAATAAGTAATACATTCAGGTGGGTTTGAGGGTTGAGCCTGCACAAATCTAACCGTTAATCGGCTAGACAGTTTAGGGAGACGGACGTGCTTATGCAAGGTTTGCACAATACCGTGGATTTACTTTTATCAAGGGGAAAGTCCTGCTTCAGATATTAAGTTCTTATCTAAATTAAACTCTTAAAAGGTTTTGATGGTTGTTTTAATTACAAAATGACTATATGCTTGACAGTTATATAAGGAGCAAGGTACAAGCTTTTATGCACAGACTTAATAAGTTTCAACGTGCCTAATATTAAATATCATAAAAGGAAAAAAGTTCAAATGAGGTCTAAAAGGTCCATATTGTGAATAGCTATAGCAAAACAAAGCCTAATAATAGTATTCATTTAACGTAACAAGTCAACTGCAGTTCATAGCAAAAGAAGTGTATGAACTATAAAACCAAATATATACCTGCTCACAGTGCAAATACGAGCCCCTTTCCTAGTGATAATTGTGAAAACATTGTGTAATAAACAACTTCACGAAGTTCAAACTAGTTGCCATCCATACCATGTTTTAGTTACATTGGATACCTTATCTACTGTAACGGTTATTTGCTCTTTTTCCAAGCCGGCTATTGGTATTTCACTGTCTACACTGCAAAGTAACTATGGCATGTGTGCATACTTCATATCCATTTCAAGATTATCGAAAGCCTATATATCTAATTTTACAAATTTCCACATCTGTAAGTTTGAAACAATTATGTCTGATAATGTCATACCACAACCTTAAGTTACCAATTTTGACAAGGGCCACTTTACACAAAAATCCCTGCTACCTTCAAGATTCTTCTCAAATTAGTTTCTCTCAAGAGATGTGTACATATCACAGATTTAAAGATTATGTAGTAAAATGGAATAAAGGCACATTTATTGTATGCCAGACTAATACTCTTTCTACACTTTTACAAACTTGACAACATTGCAGCAAAGGCATTGCCTTGTCTATATTATGAATTATATCTGACTTCATTTGCCGAAAGACTTTAATATTATGTGCACCCTTGGTGCATTGTTTACCACTATAGGAAAAAGTTAATCAAACTTGCTTTATAATGCAGATTGAATAACGAGAGGGATTTTGGAGTTACAAATTTTATTTGTGAATGACTGAAATACAATGTTATTTGCCAATGACAAAAATGAAATGGTTGTCTAAACTGTTATAGCAAACTTTACAATAAAGTCAATACTGAGCTTTAGAAGAACCCAAGAATGAATGGAAAGGAAAGAAAGAGAAATACCAGAAATAAACAAAGATAAAGATAGGGAAATGCCGAAGGTGTAAATAGGAATGCAGGCTATACATACATATGGAAATGCAAATATGAAAGGATGAGAAAATAATGCAAGTGAACGAGAGAGAGAGAGAGAGAGAGAGAGAGAGAGAGAGAGAAGGGTAATGGAGTTTAGAGTAAAGGAATAGGAACTGACAACAGAAAGGGCTTTCATGCAAATACAGGTTCATTTTTAAAACGCCAAACAAATCAGTCATTTCACCACCTCTTAGAGAAATGAAGATAGACAAATATTTTCTCAGCTTTGATAACATTGCTGAAAATTTGAAAACGCCAATAGATACTGTTGGTGCAAGCATAGCCATAATCTGATTTTGTTATGGATAATTACAAATTATACATGTTGAGAGCTTCAGTATCCTTTGGTGGTGAGTTGGCTATGGCTAGTCCAGTTAAAGTATTGAGAGACACATGAATTTCTCAGAGTCCTTTGTTATTAAGCACTTGGCGCCTTTTCTGAGAAGTAATTTTCTGGTTAAAGTGTTCTTATACGGAGAGTAGAGTGTGGATTTGTTAACTTTCCTCTCCATTATGTTAATTTATCATCATACGTCATTTCGATACCAGCGACTAAAGGAGATGTGACTTCCTTTCCTATTCAGGGCGTTCATTTCTTACTTGGTGTTGACCTATCCGTAGAGAAGGTAGAGGTTAATCCATTTATAACTGACGAGCCTTACATGGATCAAAGAGATGGTTCTACTGAAGTAGAAATGCTTAAATTTTATCAAGCTTTCGCAGGTACAAAAGCTACGTCAAAGCATGCTCTTGAGAATGATGTTGATTAGGTTGTTATTCCTATAGCTGACACCTTGATGGGTCAATCTTTTAATGAAGTAACATATGCACCTGATTTGGATCAATCATGAGGTATTGATTATAGTGATACTCTTTTGGCTGCACATTATCTTAATTCAAATCAGGGTAATAAAAAGACATCCACTAGTTGTCTCACAGGAAGAAGATCTTGATATCTGCGCTTTGTTTTAGAGGACTGATGGCACAAAAGAAAGATAATATTACTTCTTGAAAAATAGGGTCCTTATAAGCAAATAGAGGCCACCTGAGTTACCTGCTGACAAGTTGTTGATCCTAAATTGTATCGACAGGAAATTCTTAGCCTAGCACCCTAAACCCTAAATTCTTCTTAAGGCCAATTATTTTGGTCCGTATACCATTGAAAAGGAAGTGAGTGACGTGAATTACATTATAAATGCTTCCGGCAGAAGAAGGTAAAATAATTTTGCCACATAAATATGTGAGTGGAATATCTTGACAGAGCTAGCCATGTATACTAGTGAATTAATTTATTAATACCTGTCCAACACACACTACATTTGAAGAAAAAGAAAACATCAGAAATCGGATCGTGGTGGTTTGACGTGACCAATCTTTGCAATTCTAAAATAATTTTGGACAATCCGGACCAGAAACCTTCGCAACTGCTGCCACAAGAGATGAACAAACTGAAACAGCTACTAAACGAATATGAACACTAATTTCTAGATATTCCAACACGAGCAAATAAAATCTTACACGACGTTGGAATAGTAAATTCCACGCCTGTAAAACAACATCTTTATAAGATAAATCCTCTCAAAAAAAAGAATATTTGAAGAAAGAAGTTCGTGGTATTCTGGAGAATGACTTCATCGAAACAAATAAAGTTTAGTACATTTCATTATATATTCCTGTGCCAAAGCTAGATAAGACTTTCTGAATCTGTACTGGTTACAATAAAGCAAACAGTGTCACAACTATATATTCGTGTCAAATTCCAAAAATCAATAAACTAACAGGATTGGAAATGCCAAATATGAAAACAAGTTTGACCTTATGAAAGGATTCTGAAAAATTCCACTTACGGGGAGGGCAAAGGAAAATTCATTCAGCATTCATGACTCCTGAAGAACGTTACCAATACGAAGTCACATGCAATTTTAGATGAAGGGTTTTCCCGGTTAGTATCAAGGCTATTTCAGAATTCCGTGTGCCTATCCTGATGGGATTTTTCGGTATCGCAGGACATTATCGGAAACTCTGCTCTAATTTTCCATGACTGCTGAACCTCTGACTAATTTGTTAATTAAGAAGACCAAGGTTCACTGGTCAGACATGTGACACGAGGCATGTGATAACTTTTAAAGCCATACTCAAGCGTGCACCGGTTCTTTCAGCTCAGGACTTCACTAACACATTCGAAATGCCTGTAGATGAAAGTGATGTAGGCGTTGGGGGAGTTTTGTTAAACAAATGTGTGGGTCATCCAGTGTGCTATGTTTCAATAAAAGTGACTATTCACGAGATAAATTATTCCACTTTGGAGAAGGAGTTTTGGCTATGATAGTGGTCTTGCAACAACCGTCACATTCATTAATTAGATAAAAAACCAGCATACAAAAACTGTTAAGATGGAGACTGATGTTACAGTCATAATATATTGATGTTAGCTACATCGAGGGAAAGGACTAATTTAATTGCGGACGCACTTTAACGTGCTTAGTGGTACATTTTTGCATTCTTATGCAATATTAATTACATGTATATTTGACATATATGACCAAAGAACGTTTTATGATATGTCTTTTCTTTTTCAATTTGAAATGTGTTACGGATATCTATATTACCTATATTATTGCATAATATAGTTTAATTCGAGTCATTTAGTGAATGCCATTTTTAATTCTTTAATTCTATGATATTCCTGTACTTTAAGAAGGCTTCTTTCATAACTCAAAGTCGGTCTAAATAGGCCATGAGTGTTGAATGCAGGTCAGAATGATATGACGTCATCTAGGGATTATATGTGTATTGTAGATGCATTTGACTGCCCTATCTAGTAATTGGACAACTTTTATAAAAAAGTCAAGTTTTGACTACCAAAGTATTTTACAATATAGAGCAACTTAAATGTTTGGGAATCTTTTCAAATAATTTAGTTTGTTTTCTTGCTGCTGTTTGGGTGACTATATAAAGGAAATAAAAAGCAGAGCGTTCGTATAATATAGTTATATTTCATTCTTGTTGGAGTATGAGGGGATCTGGATTTATTCATACTTAAAATACTGAAATTGCGGAGCTGGAAAATTTATTTTAAAACGACAGTACTTTACTAGATTATTGTGAAATTATTAAGGACTTAATTATTTACTAATGTTTTTGAATTGCCTTAAAACATTCAAGTACATTTGTGACATTCAAATTTAGTGGATTTAGCGTAAACTAGAGAAAACGTTGGGATATTAAGATATCGTGTCTGTTATGGTGCTAGTACATAAGTACATTAGAAAGTTCATCCAGGATTGACAGTACATTTAGGAAATTCTACGAATTCATTCCATACTCTATGTTATTTATTTATTCCTTTCACTCTCTTTATAATTTAGGTAATAAATTTACTTTATGGATTATACGGTACTAGAAAACTTGTTGGGTTTTTGCCTTTTCTTGTTATATATGTATATATGTTAGACAGAGACAGAGACAGAGATTTATTTGCGACCCACAGTTTCATCTAAGACAAATATAATTGCTTGAGTACCATTAAAGACTATGAATAGAATTTAGAAACTATCGCTGCTTTTCTTTCTTGGACATTAGTTTGCGATAGGAAAGATCTGATAACGAACTCTTTTGTAAAGATCGTTTATTAATTAATACTGTTTTTATATATAAAAAAATTGTCAAGCATCAACCAATATTTTTACAGTCAAAATCAACAGGGCAAGTATTATTGCTACAATACAAGCAAGTTCTGAACTATTCCAGCAATTAATACTGGTTATTGCATTGCACACCAACCTCACATGCTTATAAATAAAAATTATTTGTCAAGAAAAAAAAAAACTGAAGGTATTATGCCATAAAATAAGGTTGGTTGAAGTGCATTTAAAATAACTATAGCTTTTTAATGGTTAGGAGAGCAAAGCCGCTTGGTGCCTCTTTGTGAATGAAAACTTCTGTCTCAATTCGTTTGTTGTTCCAGTGGAAAAGGTTTTTTTTTTTTACATCTTCATACCTACTGCTACACATGAAACCTGTCTGGCAGTAATGAATTTTAGCCCCGAACCGAACAATGTAATATTTTTGTGGAACATTTACAAGTTGCAGTAATATATGTTTAGACATAACTACCGTGAAAGGTAACACACTTAAGAAATTACCTGTCTCCAATATTTATTAGAACCATATTAGGACCATTCTTTAGATAAATGCACCATTAAGAAGGAGCGATGCTATATTTCATGATGGATCTCGTTCAAGGAAAGGTTGGTTAAGACAGGTATGAATAATGTAATGTCTCCCTCTCCACGTTGTGTAAATAAAGTCATACATACTCTACAATACACAAAAATGGATCCTAGAAATTCTGTTAAAACATTGTAAATGCTTAGTACACAGAACACACACACACACATGTATATACATACATACATATATATATATATATATATATATATATATACCTATACTATATATATATATATATATATATATATATATATATAGATAGATAGATAGATAGATAGATAGATAGATAGATAGATATATGGAAAAAGTGTTCATATTTTTATCTTGTCACATAATAAACGAATATTTGCGTGAGCGAAAAGCCGAAGCCAGAAAGATTTGATTTCTCCATTTATCCGGAGTATTACATATTTTGGGATCAATGCTATTCAAGATTATTCTAGCAACAACTGAGAAAACGTCAGATTAACTTTGTAAAAATTCACCAGCAGAACCAATATTATCAACAAATATTATCACTGCTAATAAACGTTTAGTAACGGGGAAAAATGAAAGTATAACAAAGTAAAGTAAATAGTACAATACCTCTATATTGCCTCTGTTGGATAGAGACAATCGATGTCAATACGTTGTACACAGTAGTTTATATCAAGCCATCAGCATGCAGGTTATTGATGCTGATCTACTTAAGCTTACAGATCAGACATAAAGAACCATCTTTAAGGAACATGTAATGACCGACATGTCACAATTCCATCTAATTATTAGCCACTTCAGGCTAAATTAGGGTGGGTTCAGAGAAATCCAAATCTGCAAGAAATAAACTGCACACATTAATGAATAGCTCAAAAATGTTTTGGACATGTATTCTACTTGTTCAAATTAGAACATACCCGAGTCGACCTGACATCACCTTGTAGCAATCATTTAATTTTCAAAATGTGTATTTGATTTGTTCATGCTAATCCAAATCAAGACATAGTTTAAGGATCAAAGATTTCTTAATGTCAGTGTCAGTTTCAAAACTATCAAATTGTATTACCGTAACAAAATGGTATAAAAGTTTCGGTTACTCCTAGGTAAGTACATGACTCAATAAAATGTTTTTCATTAACTCAGTTTGACTTGCATTTTAGCCAGTCTCGCAGCCAACAGTGAAAAATAAGAGCTAAGTGATTTGATGTGCGATAAATAATCATGCTGCATTTTAGACTTCTCCATATCAAGTTATATAATTCTGCCAGGTTTGTTGCTCTAAAATAAATACATGCACATATAGTGTTCACACTAGATATCAAACGATATTCATTGCAGTATTTCTCGGTGGGTCACCCGTCGTGATTGTAAGATTCATTGACGGGCACAATCATTATAGTGTCTGCAGAGATATACTTATCCAGAGCTGCATTAGAAAACTACAGTTATTCCTTTGGTTACATGTAGGACGTATGTTCATATATTAGAGCGTGTGTGTGTGTGTGTGTGTGTGTGTGTGTCTGTGTGTGTGTGACTGTGTGTGTGATTTGGATTTTTAACGTAACTTTAACAATTTTTTAGTCATATCGCTACGATGTCTGCCGTGTGGCAGTTTATGGTGATGTCTAGCACTGGGGCATCATGTCGCAGACATGTAGCATGATGTCCCACCCAGTCACATTATCCTGACACCAGGCCGACCAGTCCTAACACCAACCTCTTAGTGCTGAGCGCCAAGCAAGGCAGCTGTTAGTACCATTTTTGTAAGTCTTTGGTATGACTCGGCCGGAGATCGAACCCACGACCTCCCGCATCCGAGGCGGACGCTCTAACCGCTAGGCTACCGGAGCAGTTAGAGAGAGCGAGAGAAAGAGAGAGAGAGACAGAAGATGAAATAAATAATCAAAGCGACAGGTCACATCTGAATGAAACGTTAACAAAAGGTGTAAATGGAAAATTTTTAAAAGTGTTTCGGCCGATTCTCAGAAATTAAACGGGAGCAGTTATTATGATTATTTGGTCTGTTTTGTCGTTGTGGGATCAGACAAGATCATGTTTTGGATATTTAAAGACTTTGCTCTATAAAGAGGCTTTATATTTTAAACATATTAACCAACAAAACTAATGTAATCCATGTACTATGCTTAAATAGTTTTGTAAGTATCTGCAAACTAAGGTGTGCTGGGTTTAGTTTTCAATGCGTATCCTTTGAAGCTTATATCCTTTCATTGATATCTACTTATTGGTGGACATTTCTTGCACACTTGTGCAAAATAACTGTGGTAAAATTTGTTTCCTTCATAGTCAGATTCATTTTCAAAAAGAATGACTGCCATGTTAAGATGCTTGTCGGACATATATAACCAGCATGCAATTTACAAATATTGTTCCACACTTATTCCAGTTAAGATTAGGAAAAATTGCGAGGCCGTCAGTGTGGTGTATATATATATATATATATATATATATATATATATATATATATATATATATATAACAATAAATCCGTTTACATAATCTTCAGTATCTTAAAACTCACACTGTCTAATTAATATTATTCTTCTTGTAATGTAAATCGGGCATTTGAACGTAAGAATCACACATTTTAGCACGAGTCAATTGAGGTATATGCTACTCATTAATTATTCTAATACTAATGCAACATGAAGGGAATAGCATCGAATACAGAAATTGTCCAGTGGTTTGTCCATAATTCTGTAATATCAACAGCGTCAAATTCTCAATTTATTGTGGTATATTATACTAACGTGTGCGATATTGCAAAGCAATGTAAAAACTGTGGGTATTTAAAGGCATGAAGTATTTCAGAGGAAAGGTAATAAAAGTACAGATGTGTTGTCAAATAAATGCGAAATTATTCAGCGAAACAGATGGAAGATGATAAGAGAGATGAGACAAAGCAAGATAGACAGAGAACGAGAGGTTAAAGATATTGTTCCGTTTACAGTAACCTTTGTATATTTCTTTTTTCTCTATATTTCCCCCTAGAACATAATAGAAAAAATTTACACGATCCAGTATTCTTAATATTTAGGGATACTACATAATTTTATTTTCTTTGTAATATTTAACTTTCCAGTAATATATATATATATATATATATATATATATATATATATATATATATATATATATATATATATATATATATATATATATATACAACGAATAATCGTTGATATTATTACATTAAAGATCAAAGTGCAAGAAAAGCAGTTAAAAACACAGACACACACACACACACACACACACACACACATATAATGAGCTTGTTCAAAGGAACAATTGTCAATTGCTTCTCTTACAGCTGAATTGATTGAACCATTTGTTTATCCATGTGGATCTTTGCCGGTTTGGTGATCTTCAGACTTACGTAGCAATCATGTACAGTTGAAATAACGTTTCCAAAATTGTGAGAATGAAATAAAGTTAGCGCCTTATTGTAAGTACAAATGAATGTGCTTTAATTATTATTTCGCTAATTTCTCAAATTTGGACGTGTTCTAGAAAGAATAGTTTCACTTAAGATGTAATAAAAATATTGTTTTTATTGTCATTCGCCCTTTTTGAAGGAATCTGATAATATTGAGTTATGCATAGCACACTCCTCTGTTTTACGTTAGACTGAGCTAATACATGGTTGTATCCGTACTATGTAGTCTATGGTATATTCTTTCTTTAGAGATTGACTTCTTTACGTTACTGTCAAGAAGAATAATTTCCATGTCTTTCTCAGGGAAAGACATCATTTTCTGTTGTGTAAATATTTCTCATCTCTTGAAACAGAGGTCTCAGTTACAAAGACGAGGAAATTGCTTGATCGAATGAAGCTGTATTACATTCGGTGAGCCACGTCACATTTCGAATCTTTACAAATATTTTCTCGGTCGAGGTAACAGGCGATTTCCGTGCGTAGTATTGATTAATATTTGTTACATAAAAATCTTAAAATGCAGGACAATTGGCACAAATCTCTTTGATATAAAAAATAAGTAGTCACTTTATCATTATTCATTCTGGTCAGCTTGACCTAACGTGAAACTAGACTGAGTAATGTCAAACAACTAGACAGTATAATGTAAATAATAAGAGTTATCTCCTCTACACTTAAAAGCATTGAAAGAGTTGTATTGTACAAGTTACACATATATCATGAGACGAATAATAAATAAAAATATCTGCATTCCTGGACTGCTATACGAAGAATTATTAATAAGTTTTGATGATACCGCCCCCCCCCCCATTTTATCCTTTAGCATAAGGGGATTAGGAATTGTATCATACAGGTGATATGTTTTAGTGCGAACTCTGGTCTCAAATGCCCAATGTAGTTGGCCCCTTCTATCGTTTGAATCCTTCTAGAATTTGCATGCACATGCGTGCTCTGAAACAGCCATAATATCTAGTCCTATCTCTTTTAATGTGCTTTTCAATAGACATTGAATGGGCGTCATTCACGTCAGTTTTGCACAATATTGTTGAAGGCAAAACAACCATTTTAGCCTCAGAATGAAGTAGAGGCAGCGTTCAGTTGCAATGTGAATCTCCACTAGGCAAAAACAAATTAAAATGTCGTATACAGAATATTCAGCTGCTAAAGTTAATTTCCATAGCAAACAAAGTACAAATGTTATTGTACACTTATTTGTTTAAGACTAGGAGCATTTATACCTTCATAACAGCTGGGAGGAGCAATGAGATCTGCATTACAGTAAAGTGTTTACATGACCTCTATAATCTTTTAAAGAACATTATCAAATGAATATAATATTTCGTGTAATCCGATTCAAGCATTTACAATCTGCATTCAGCAAAACAAAAATGAGCAAAAGGTACGTTGATAATATATTGTAGCTCGATATGCCGGTATAGTATAGTATTAATACAGTGTGAAGGAAATGCTGTTGAATATACAAATGTCTCAGTGATGTGCACAAATTCTATTAATATGTATGGAGTTTTGGTATATGAAGACGGGATCATTGTTAACTTAGCAGATTGTTTCAAACTTACAGGTAGTATCCAATGAAAACCCTCCACAGGAAATATACTGACTACATATATCCTGTTTCTTTAGAAACGTTTATCTCAATGGGGATACTTAGAAAACATCAGTCGTTAACATGCCAGGTCTAGTAGAATCATACCTGCAAAATATAAAGTTAATTACAAGATATATTACATGGAGGTTAAATCTCTCTCTCTTTCTCTCTCTCTCTCTCTCTCTCTCTCTCTCTCTCTCTCTCTCTCTCTCTCTCTCTGACCAAATGAAAAACGTAAATTACAACCTTATGCATGTGTTTACAGTGATGTCCCCAGTGGCGGCAAAATGTGTGACACAAATCTCCCTTCTTAATGCAGACACAAGAATAGAAGATGAAACTAACACCCAACTGGCGTTCACTGGTTAATAGCAGTAAGTTGTAATACATAATTTTTAGTAGTGTCAGCTAATTGTGATGGCTGATAAAACACATTTTAGTCAAACTGAAACGGCTTCTTGCCTTTTTACTAAGTCTGTTCAGATTTGGATGTTTGATTTGAAAATGTATATGGAATATATTTGTATTGATAATTTTGCAAGAAGAAGTGTGTTGGTTAAAGTAATTAATATAATGTAAAAGAGCATAACGTCATCATTGTATTTACAAAATATATGTGAGATTAATATGTTAAAAAATCAGTTGTTTTAATGGGAGATTATGCATGATGCATGCAGGGAAACTCCCTAAATATATCCATGTGAATATATGATAAAGAGCGTCTGAGGCATACTAGCCATATAATTAAGTATAACTCATCCTGAGAAACAATTCTGATGTGTGTCCGTGTAGAGCTACTATGTAGAGGACCAATGAAATATATTTGCAAAGAACCTCCAAATATTCCTAAATAGAGGTTACAATAGGACACACAGACACACACAAAGGCGTGCATGAATATTCGTATCATTTTACTATTCAGCAAATTAACGGGCGTAAGAATAAAAAACATTGATATATCGAAGAAAAACACAAATCACCATGACACTTATTTCTACAACAGTTTCAGGTGCGTTTAATGAAAGCTTGTTGACTTTGATTGGTTGGGGAAGCAGGATCTCGTCATTTTCAGTTTGTCAAGTAAAAAGTCTACGTCTGCATTGATATGTGGTTCCAGCTGTAAAAGCTTATTTTGTGGCATGTACTTATACACGTAAAACATGAATGACTATTCAAAATTAACTCCATATAATACTTCTCATGTAAAGTGTCCAAGTTGAAACCTGACATAAAAGGTAACATTTTAAGAAAATATTAGCGTGCCAATTTATTTCACCCTTCTGAGGGACAAAATGACACAATTCAATATTATTAACGATCATGTTCTAATTATAAAGCCACTCATCAATGAATAGGATGCTTTGCACATGTTGGACTATTATAATTAATTTTCTCTCTCCACGTTCTGAAAAACAGAATATGTACCCAGCATCGAGTATTTCAAATGCGTGTTTGAATCCTGTTAGAAGATTATAAATCTCATATATTTGTTCATCCTGCCACAAGAACTAAAAATAATTGTGAAGTATTTTCAGCGCCGGTGATAAAAGCATATATTTGCATGAGTAAAGAATCCAAAAATATACAATCGTACATGTATAAATACAATGTTAATTAGACACTACATATTGTAATGTAATTAATAAGCTCTGATTGTATGCATATTACTGAATACTTATATGACAACAGCAACACAATAAATTATCAGTGCGTGCTGGAAAAAGCATTGTGTACCTTTTTAAGCACAATCATTTCAATATGAATTATTTACAGTGGTTGGTACACTTTAGTTTATGTAAGATACTTGTTAAGGAAATCAGATTTCACTTCGTAAACTGCAGGCCAGATAATGAAGAATCTGCATTTTTAACACATACGAGCATATAATATGCACATAATAATACTGATAACAGTTTTATAAAATAATGTAAAATAATATCTTATGTTTAAAGTACTGCAAAAATATTATCATTGTGAACAACAATCAAAAACCTATTACTTATCCAGAACCCATAAATATATATATCAAAGTATACTTTTATTTCACTATTTCCTTCTCATTCGTGCCATGATCTTAAAAAATATGAACACATTGGTTTTAGTCAGGTTAGGGATTAACAATATTCAGTTATGCAGACTGATTCCGAAAGCTGCTTATATACCTATCTCTTAAAGCCATTAAATACACAATATTTACATTATCTGCAATGAGATTCTGATTAAAAAAACTCCAATAATTGTTACGTTTTCGTTGAGTATAGGACGCAGGTGTACACTGTACATGAGAGGGAGGGAAGGAAAAATAGAAAAAGATGACAAAGTCATACGTGTTATCTGAATGAGAACATAACAAAACTTATCAATGCTTGTGACACAGTTTTGATAGAACTGGCAAGCTGTTGCTAGAAATGTTTTCATAATGTGAAAGCCCATACTAAGTAATTTTATAAGAGCAATATATGACTAATAAAATTGTTAGTCGCAATGAAAATAGCCATTTTATTTTTGCGAGTCTTCGAAACGTTTATTATTAGAATTTCGTTTTATTAAAACCAAGGTAGACTATATAATTTGCTTTGCGTTATTTTGGTGGAAATGTTTCTGCGTTTGGCTTGCTGTATCTAAAGAGACAGTTTTCCAAAATGGCTACTCTCATGTGCTCAACAAATGAGCTTGAACTAGTGCAACCTAGAAGAAATTTAGCTGGCATTAAACTCATGAAAAAAGAGTTAAGCAATGTACTCACTACAAGCGTGTGAAAGTTCATTAGATTAGTTATAAAATATATTAAAGGTATTATAAGCAGTTATCTGCTCTCTTTCCAGCTGACCTTTCAAATCCAAGAAGCCAAAATGACAAAGCGGAGCTAGCATCGTTTTGAGAGGTACACATCCGAGGTAAGGCCAAGCTGTGTACTGTATAATACAAATAATAGCTATCAATCATAAAGCAAAATATAAGGAATAAAATTTATTTAGCAAAGAATAAGATATATATGGACCTTTGTAATTCGCGAGGTTAACAAACGCGGAAAACCTAGAAATTTCCTTTCATTAACCAGTAGATCCTCTACAAAGTACGAAACTTCAGAATGAGACCGATCAGTTTACATGTGCATGATACACGTCATAGAAATTAATTTTTTCCTGCAGAGCTGCAATAAGCATGTGGATGATTTGGAATAGAAAACAGATTGATTTTATACTCATCTTTAAATATTTCTGTAGCAATCAATGAACCCTATAAATATAAGATAGTGTCCTGTTCCCCCAAAGGACTAAAGCGAATATACAGACTAAAACTGGGAAGCAGGAAAATATCCTCGTTATCTTAAGCAAAACAATAGCTTCATAGATTCTCTGTCTCAAGAACAATATTTATATGAGTTAGGAGTGTAAAGAATGGGGTATCATTCTTGAAATTAATTTCATTGAAGGTTATGTACGTATCCTTCACTTGATAGTGTGACCTGAGTAATACGGGATGGCACTTCATACTTCGTGTTACAATCTCGGGATATATATAACTAATGGTAACTAGTAACAAGAACTTAAACTAGAATGGTGTACCTGTGAAACCCTTATCTGAACATTTATCTTAAACCACCACCGTGAAGTTGAAGCATCCTAGATAGTAAAGGTTTGCCCACAAGCACATGCCATTTAGTAATACATACACTTGCATTTCTATACGCATTGAAAATTACTTGGATTAGATGTCCTATAACTTTATCTACAAAATGGATAGACATAGACATTGCATACATCTTGTCAGAATGAGGCAAATTTCATTATGTTTCTAGTACACTATCCAAATAGGTTGCTTACTACTTTTTGGAGATTTTGACCTTTGTACATATGGATCAAATTTGCAGATACATTTTTAGTTGATAAACCTGCGGATTTATAGATAGTGTCATATTTCGTAATTACAATATTGGAGCATATGTATATCTCGTTTTTAACAAAGTATTTTGATAAAAATTTGTTTGAAGATGCTAGCTTATTATCAAGAAGTTTCAATGTTTTGTTTCAATTCAAATAATTAGTCTAGTTTACCAATGGTAATAAGAGCAATAATTGGATATCAGAAAACAAGTTGATTTCAGACATTGCATATCAGAAAAAGTTGATTTCAGACATTGGATATCAGACAAAAGCTGATTTCAGATAAATAAAAAAAACTGCTTGATCTGTATATCAGCTATGGACTAACTTAAAATAGTAGCTGACAAAAAGGGACGCAGAAAGTATCAAAAAAGGAACTGATACACAATGCCGAAATTCCTACCGCAACAGCCAAGTACTACAACGAATTTGATCAAATAGAAGTTGGCCACTGGTACATAATTGACTTTTCCATTCACATTAAACAAGCAACCACAAATAATTTAGTTTCAGATAAAACTTTTTTATTTAAGATTGGTTTAATAGATAGTAATATGTGCGTTTTGTGGGCAGTTTCCTCATGATATAATTCAAAGATTTGGTTCGGACGTAGTACCACTCATTACTAATAAACATACTCATTAACAAAATAATAATTTATCGAAGGAACATGTGATTTATTTAGTATACACAATGGGCAAGAAGTGTGCGAATATTCACTTTTATCTTATTGTAGGCAACCAAAATTATTTTTATAAGTGCAAGTATTGCAATTCCCTTCCTCATATATCGCATTTTAAACAAGCTTCAAGCAGGATCTTTTTAGAAGAAACATACAATGCTTTTATTCATTTCGAAGTTGAAACACTTCTGAAGAAGTGGAAGACGTACATAATTGTTCGTCAGTAGGGTAAGCTCTTTCTTGGGAAAGTTATGATCAGCATAACATATTAAGACATCAAGTAAGGCTGGTGCAATATTGTATCAGAAATAGTTTATAATTGATATCTACCTCTTGGTTTATTTATTTACATAGTAATAGTATTATCCTTAGTGTTGTAAAGAAGTGAATCAAGTTTCCCAACCCTGACATCTCTACACATGTCCGGGAAAGATATTGAAACGGCACACTTGATTTCACTGAATCAGTACTGAATATGTATAGTTCACTTAAGGTTACATGAAGATCCAAATATGGCACAACATGTTTAACAAATGCATGCTCATAAATTGGCTTAAACAATACTGAAAACGTCATGTCGCACAGATATTTAATGGAACCTATCACACGTGTCTATAGAGAATCTGCCACGGAGGAAAATATATTTTTCCTTATGTAAATGAGAGCAATATATGAAAAAAATAACGTCACAATAGAATTGTTGTCACTAATTTCAAGGGGCTATAATCCCTATAATATGGTCAAATAAAAAATTCTGTCGAAGTTGATTATATTGTACATTTCATCAGTGTAAATTGTCTGAGAGATTAATTTTATTTATGTTCCTTCATAATGTATGCGTCTTATGAACTAAGATTAGTAAACGGAACTTGCAATGCAGTACGCTTTAATTTCATTATAGGTACAGAACTTCATAAGGACTTAAGGTCATTTGGCAGTAAGAACAACGATACTAGATAGGATTATCCGCGACGTTAAGTGTTTGTTGTTATTGTTGTGTGTATTTACTAGTGCTCGAATGCTTCACTTCCGTTACGGAAACGTGGTTGCGTTTTGAAGTCATGTCAAAACAGGTAAGTTTGCAGATCTACGAGACTATCAGTAGAAGATTTTCATAAATATCTTCCTCCAATTCCTAATATATTTCTTTATCAATCAAAACTGTTTAATACAGAATCGATCATGAAGACGACAGTCTGTATTTGCGCATGGTGTAATTTTTGATCCCGTTCCATTGTTGACAGCATATTTATATGATCCTTTATAGACGTATGTTGGTTTTAGTTTTATTTATGTATATACGTTCTTGATATCATGTTTAAAAACGCTGTTATTTACTACCAGCTTGTTTGTTGTTCTCTATGGGAAGCTCTTGAATCACTTCAAGACCTTTGCAGACAGGGTCATGATACTAAAGTCTGTGAGAGTCCTATCGATTAAGGTTATGTTGTAATTGTTTAAAGTTTGATTGAACGCCAGTTGTGTTTAACAGTGGTGGAAATCAAGTTTAGTTATCTTTTTAGTTCTTTATCTCACATATATGAGACTTTCATATTTGTAGGTGCAAACCTAATATGAAATCAACCAAAGATGCTATACCATTTAGGTATTTTAAAAAAAAAAACACATAATAAAGCTACTTATTAGGTATTACTAAACTTGGAAGAGATTCATTTTGCAGATCTTCAAAACGTGCCAACAGTTTAAAATATGTAATTTTACTGGAAACAAAAAAAAAAAAAACCCATTAAATCAAATGAGTAAAAGAAGTTTAGAAAATGCTGATGTTTTTCTTGTGTCCCAGGTTAGTGTGGAAATGTCATGGTTGCGGCCATGGATTCATCTTTTTGCAAAACATTTGACAAGCATATAACTATTTAAATAAATAGAACAAAAGAGACAGACGTACAACGCGGGGAAGAAGAGAAGGAATCACAGAATTGCAATGCTTACATTTATAAATATAGTACTTTCATTTTAATGAGATAGAAAGAGATGCATCACCTATTTTTTACCTGCTGATATCACTATTTCTATAGATAAATTAATGTTTTTTTATGAATATAGTGACGCCAAGTCTGCACAAAACAGCGGACGAACAACCTCAAAAAGATGGTATATTGACTGCAGGAAGTTGCACACATAAAGCCACAACAAACATAGATATATGTTTCTTTTGATCATTGTTTAAACTGAACGATGCATGTTCAAAGGTGTGTATGACTCGTGTCAGAATTACTGAATACAAATTCTCATACATTAAAGCGAATATGAAACCAAATTTTTGCATAAAAAATCGCTTTAATAAATGAACCATTAATCAAAGCAAACATATGTAGAACATTTGTTGACCATCTGTCATGTGTCTGCAGTACGTTTATGTTTATGCCATAACGATAACAAAGAATACACATGTGTACATCCAGTAATACGGCTTAGTACTAGAATACATTCTAGCTAAGTGATAATTCTTCTTGTTCTTCTTATTTCCAAGATGTGCACGAGTGTGCTCTTATTTTATCATAATCCTTACTATTAGTAGTAGCATTAACATTGTTGTTGTTATTATCATTATTATTATTATTATTATTATTATTATTATTATTATTACTAGTAGTAGTAATATTGTTGTTGTTGCTTTTGTTTCCAGTCATGTGTTTACTTTTAAGTGCATTAGTGATTAAAGTGCATTGACGAATGACACACGTATGTAAGACAATGGCATCAGCCGTGATGTATGCAACATATATTTACACGATGTCCGCGATATAAATTATATGTTGCTCATGTCCTGTGTGTTTAGTTGTCCCCGTCTAATAGCCATTCAATTAGAAAACTAATTTGTAATTGGTTGCATTCCGATCTCTTGCCAATGCTGGTAAGTGGAGAGATTTACTCAACTATCAATTCAGGAGTTATCATAATATCTTGTTACAATTCGTAATACCTTTCGTTCTATAACAACTTTTCAAAGCAGTGAAAATCGGGAATGGAGATGATGAATGTGTGTAGTCGCATGCCGCCATTTTGGTGCCCTTACAATCGTTGTCAGTGTTCATATATATATATATATATATATATATATATATATATATATATATATATATATATATATATATGATTTGTATATTTTCTTTATTTCGATGAAAAAAGAGTACTATTAAAAGCTATATTTTACTACCAGCGGATTTGCTGTCCTGTATTTGATGCCATAAAGTCGTTTCAAGCCCATTATAGATAGAGCAATGAAACTGATGTCAAAGGTAATCCTATAGGTTTAGATTATGCTGTCAGTTTTTAGTTTTTCATTTGCTAGTGCGGATGGTCTGCGATTTTGGAGTGATTATAAATGTTTCAATTATCGTCTGAGTGCGTATCTCAAATACCTGCGAATTTGCATGTACACACACAAGCAAACATAACACTAACAATACATACTCTACCATTTCGATATTAAAAGAAATATATTGTGATGATATTGAATACGAATTGATAAAATTCAACGTGACACATTTGGCAATTCTTCGATGCTTATCAGTAAAATAATAGAATAAAATAGAGACAAACAGTCATAGATATAATTGTTTTGTTTTAATGGATATCCAATTTATCAGTTAAAAAAATATTTTATACAATTTTATATAGTGCATTGGTATTAAGGCCATTAGGATACAAAGTATCTAATTTATGAATCCAATAAGTTTCTTTTATGAGTCTATTCATGTCTCCATGCACGCTATATATTGGCATGAAAGAAAAATAGAATAGAGAGTAATTATTGGTATGAAAATGTGTTGAAATATTAGAGGAAAACTGAGGATGTCTGTATTTTTTTTATATGAAAGCGATGATTATTTATTATCTTAGAAACTTGTTGAAGTGTTTATCCAACATATTGCATGTTACATTTTTACAGGTTATCAAATAAATCACATCAGTTGATAAGCAGTTAGTGTTATAACGTAGAGACAATACATCTTTTGTATTAGCGCTACTGAAAGAAGTACTTTCTCTTATGTTTGCACATTGAGAGCACCGGTGTCTATTACATTTAGATGACAAGTATTGTGTTATTTTATTTTCTGTCTGTTTAATTCTAATTAGAAAATCTTGCAAATTCTTGGGTCTTCTATAAGCAAGAATTGGTTTATTGTCGTAAAGTGATTTTACGCTGTTTATATTTAATACATTTAGGAGACTCCAATATTTATAGTGCATGGAGACATGAATAGACTCAAAACAGAAACTTATTAGATTCATAAATTAGATAATTTGTATCCTAATGGCCTTAATATCAATGCACTATATAAAATTGTATACAATATTTTTTTTTTAAATTGATAAATTTTATATCCTTTATAACAATATAATTATATATGTACATATATATGACTGTTTGTCTCTATGTTATTTTATTATTTTACTGATTCAAGTTTCACTAGAGACTCGTGCATCTTTTAGATCCTGTCA
>JAECUM010036624.1:0-16317 GCA_016617855.1 Megalonaias nervosa | reverse complement strand
AGGCTCAGCGGATGTAGATTTTTGCGGAGTCCATTGCGAGACTTTATAGTAACTCAAACATTTTAAATCCTACGTTTTTAAATAAACATATTTGATCTTTTCTGATTCAAACATACAATGTTGCAAACGCCGATGTAAATTCATTTGCATAAGCGGATAAAATAAACTCAAGCTTGCTATCACCGCAAAGTAACTCAGATGACCTATTACCGAGTATTACAACAACTAGAATGCGATCTGATTTTGTACATTTTTATCCAATAAAATCAAAATGTATTGGTGTGTTGGTAAATTTCTTCTATAGTGTTTGTTTCGTTTGGTTCAATAATTACTTTTAAAGATAGGTTCCAGTGATTGCATTGCTCCTTTTGTGCGTGGCAAATATGCTGAAGATTTGTGAGTTCGGATTCTATTGTTATATAATACAAATATACATTTGTTTAATTGAATTGATCTTGGATATCTTCACAATTACAGTTAAAACCTATGCTCAAATCATCTGCAAATTCATTTGAAGAAACTATTCTCGCTCGCATCATGTAGCTGGTGATTTACGTATTTGTATGGACTCCATTTACTCTGGCAGTATATGATAATTTTTGTTTAAAATTTTCCCTCCTCATAAGCTTCACCAAGAATGCATCGTTTCTGTCTAAGGCCCTTATAAGTAAATCAACTTATCACATGTACCGGTTATACGTCTAAAACCTTATACATGTTTTTAGCCTCTTTGATAAATCTGTATGATTCATTCAAACGAAACGATTGAAGGTTTCTGCTACATTTGTACAAGCGGCAATAATTCGGTACAAAATATATTTTCTTCTTTATTTTCCTGCAATCAAACATATGTTCCTTTTATAGGAAATTCTGCAGCCCAATCTCTATTATGTTTGGCTACTATGAGAATTGTATCTGCCCATCATACATAAAGCTCGAGCTGTAATATATAAAAAAAAAAAATCAATAACTGGTATATACTGTTTCTTTAGAATTGGCGCAGAAATATTAGACAAAATTAATAAAGTATAAACAATGGCTCGCATAAAAAAATATATTTTATGCAGCATTTGACATAGGTGGGCCTCTATTGGTGGATCGCAGAAAATGAGATTTTCAGTGCTTTTTATATCAATCTAGGAAACCAATGAATTAAAATTACAATTAAAAAAGAAGGGTATGTCTTAATTTTCCCATGTGAGGCCTTATTGGACATCGAGGGAAAGCTTCTGTATCACGATGATGACAATTATGGCGCCAATGCTCAAGAGGGATATGTCAACAATGGTGTCATGACGATGTTTACTGGCGCACGTTATTCTATCGATAAAAAGGAACCCTAATTATTGACAACACTGATGTTGCCACAATAACTTTCGGATACAGCGACGACTAAATGAGACCAGAGGCTCCAACAATGATGTTTTTCTATGCCGAAACTAATGTTGTAGATCATAGACCGTATACAACACTTGTTGTTCATTATAATTCGTTTGACCCGCACGCTTTTGCTCACACTACAGTGGTGACAGGTCCCGATTGAAATGTTAACCTTGGATTTGCTTAGGGTTTATTAAAGTGTCAGTGTACAATTTCTCTCAACAACATATTTTGGTTTTCTAGAGAGTTTCGCAAGGTTATGTTTGGAGGCAACACACAGTCACCTTTTCTCATAAGAACCATGCAAACGATGCAATTTGGTGAATGGGAGGTGCTACTGGAAAAAAAGTTGCATTGTCAACATTAGCACGGACATCACTATTATCGTTTATACAGTCGAGAAATATATCAAGACTGTATATTCTCGCACAAAACGCAGATGCTCACCCACCCACTTGCATACAAGTACAGTTTACATGGCAAATAAGTAACCAACATGGCCTTTCCTCACCAAAGCACTTGTTTGTAGCGTTTTAAAATGTAATTCGAGATGATAGCCAAGAGTATAGTAAAATGTTATTTGAATCCTTAGAGGTGAATGGACCTTCTTTGCGGCTAAACGGTCATTATGAACCTTCTGAAGAAAGTAAAAGACAATCAAAATTTGGAAGTGCATGTCACAATATGTGGTCGTATATGGAGGGACATCAAAATCCCGACACTGGGTTACAGATTCTCCTACATGATTTATTAATTTTCAGTGAAGAAGTTGGAGTTGTTCAGACAATCTGTTGTCAGAAACATGCATCTTCATGCACCTGTCGTTCCCGCTGGATCTAAACACAGATGTTATGGTGTGATACTTTCTGACAAGACTCTCTTGATGTAGGGTGATGGTGGTCGAATGTGAGTCCTCAATGCACTTGATTTACTCGCAATGGTAAAAAAGTCAATCATTTTGTGGTGTTTTTATGTGAAATGAACTTGAACCTATGGTGCAATGCAAACGTAAAAGAAGTATTTCTAGATTTAACAACACGACCTTGTAATCATTAGGTTGTATACCTAGTAATACCCCGACAGATTCTTGTATTTTGACACCTAGGGACCAGCAGAACCAGTTCAAGTTGTTAATGATCTATCGAAGGGCACTTGCTTCTTAAGCGGTCAACAACCACTGTTTTATTCGGATATACCGTTAAAAGATTGTTGCATGGACCAATATGGCCACATTGCTGTTGAAGCCAAGCATGCATTGGCATGAAGCAAAAGCTACCTCACCACCAATACCGAAAGCTCTGATCGATTTAACAACGTACACTATTATTCAGAACGTTTAATTATATGTGCGATCTGTACTAAACCGAAGTGATACCGATGTGGATTTGAGCAGGATTGCTACCTAAAGGGATCTGACAGAAGAACAACCTCGTAAATTACAATCGTCAAATGTTGCCATTCAAGATATTTTTGTCAAGTTGAAATGCGAAGACACAACGAAACTGCTTGAAGTACCTGAAAATGGTGGAAATAGAGACGGATACGTGCCGGTTATTTATATCAAAACGTCAGTTGATGCCCGTAAAGCATAAAAAAGAACCCAAAAGTACCAGAACGCTTGAGGAAATCGCTAACATACCCTTCACGACTTGTGTAGTAAGATCATTTACATGATATTTCAAACATCTGATCATCAAAGAAAAGGAAACAACTGAATTTAAAAAAGCGAACAACTGGTCGAATTGTTTTTGATGATGTAAATGGTTTGATAAACCTAACTATAATATCGTATCAACACGCGAGTCTGAATCGTATGCATTTATTATATTCGGTCATTGTAGTGGGGGGAGTAAAGCGGCATCATTGATAAATAATCAGCCTGATCAACGAGTAATCATGCATAACGACAAGTTCAGTTTGAGGCATTCCATATCTATCCAGCTAGTTAACAGTAATTGGTTTTAGTTCTTAAGATTAGATTTTTATATACGTGATGGATTCTGACCGCGTTGATGAAGTTGTGGATTTTACTGACGGGATGTTAAACCAATCAACAGTAGATGCTAACATTGATGATGATTTTGTCCCACTTGTCGACTAATATCTGCGTCAGGAGGGTGTTCCCTTAACCTCGTATACACTGAAATGCAGTCTTGTTAAGCAACAGATAAAAACTAACCCCTTGGATCACTCTGATGTACCAATGTCAACTCGAGGTAAGCTTGGAATCATCGCAAATTCAAACACTCAAACGTTGTCTTCACCACCAGTGTCAACACACGCAGAGGCTGTCTCTATCACAGAAAGTGGTATTCACCGCTCGATCCACCCCGCTTACGTTCTCCAACGAATACTTTACAACATCATTGACTGAAGTGGGACACAAAAGGTTGCGGCTGTTATTCAACAAGGACAAACTTGTCTGGGGAACATCTAATTTTTAAAGTTGATCGTTACATGCAAAAGGTGCAGGCGTAATCGGTGTGCTTTTAAATGAAAAGGGGGCTAGCCCCCCAAATAAAATAAACGCACAATCTCATTAATTATAAATTCTCCCCTGGAGTATATTTTTGTTATAAATGTATGACCGTCGTGCCACTAAAATTGTGTATTTGGGAAGAAGTGCGTATGCATAGCAACAGCTTTGTGGTGAAATGACATAGCGAACCGTCTTGATTGTAAAATATAAAAGTACTTGTTTTGGTTTTAGATGTTATTTGTGGGCTTTCCGCAGCAACAACGGTTGGTAATGGCGTTGCTGCCATCGCAATCAGGACAACCATCAAATGAGCGCCAATCGGAAGTTTTGTTGGGGCTTTATCGATAGTAAGGGTTGTTTATGGTACTGCGGACAAATTCATTCCGATGCGTTTACATTCGCGTACACGTTGCTATTGTGAAATGCTGGCAGCGGCACACAGTAGTGTAAAGATGATTATTAAACTGTATTCGATGACAATCGAGGATAAAATAATTAACGCGGTCGAAATCGAGATAGTTTTGTCGGAAATGGAAAATCACCTACAATTCTTGCATGAATAAGCAACCTCGTTGCGGATTTACAGACAATTAAAGTTGAGCAGAAACTAAAACTATTTTTCGTATGTGGTTTTGCCGTTTCCTGCTCTGCGTCACTGTATGACTCTAACTGCTTGGTTGGCTACTTCCCTTTCGTGAATTAGCAATGCAAATAACCCAATGGTTGCATCATGTGAATGTGTCGAGTGATAGAATGGGCAAAAATCATGGAGGAATGAGGCTCTAACCTAGAAAAGAAATATATATTTAGACTCACCATAATGACACTATTTGAGGTTTCCGATGCTTTTTTGGAGGATTTATTTTCTTTAATAAAAAGTAAACCCTATACATTATCCCAACTATAATTTCATACATCTTTCCAACTGATTATGTATTCTCCTCCATAGAGCTATTATTTCAAAAATCGATGCTTTATGTTCATCCAGTCGTGGTTGTTAAATGGCGAAAAGTAAAAAAATGTGGAACATCCTCGATTTCAATATTAAAGGCCTTTGTAGATATATTGATTCTCTGGGTGCTACATATCGGTATTTTCGCACTTGTCTATACATCTTGGTACAGATATTAAAATTCAGTTATCATATTTATATTTTCAGCTTCATAGCAACATGTGGAGGAGTTTGTCCAATATATTGCATGGTACATTTTGTAGAATATCAAATGAATTTAAGCATATGATATGTAGTCAGTGTTAAAAAATAGGAATATGTTTAATAAAAAAAATCACTCTTTAAGTGATTTTCCTTCATGATAATTGATATTGTACAAGTCGTTAGGAACAGATTGTTTAATGAATATTACCAATTCATCAGTTAGATACTTTTATCTTAATGGATTATTAGTAAATCATTATTCGGAATTGCATACAATTTTAATAAAAGAAAACACATACACACACATATATAGATGTGTGTGTGTGTGTGTGTGTGTGTGTGTGTGTGTGTGTGTGTTGCTACACTGAAGATAGTGACACGTTATATTTTATTACAGGTATATAATTGTTCATATGCAACATTGTCATAGGTTTACTACTCTCAAAACATTTAAAACAACAAACGTTCCTTACATGGCATGATAAAATAAAAGGATCAACTATGTTCATGTATTCAGTACAATCAAATTGTCTGTATAATCTATTCAGAGAGCATGTTTGAATATTTGTCGTCATCTGCATTATAAGTACAATGTCCAATCTTTGGAACCTATTTGTCATCGCACTCACGAAAGACCAGCATTTTAAAATGTATCCTTTATATACAGCAGACGACTTATACAAATACTACACACATCTAAGTTTAGGATGGTGCTTTGAAAACGATACGCTTTTTACTAAATGAATAAATGTATGATTAAATGAATAAATAAATAATAAATAAATATATACATAAATAAATATATAATCAGTAAATAAAAACAGCTAGATAAAAATAAAAAATACAAACCGATTGATAACGAAATGATTAAATCTTTAAATGCAATAGAACAAAACAAGACATTTACTCGGTATATAAAACATATTAAACAAAGTTACTTATATACAGAGCGTGCCATAAAGTGTACTGTATAATATAGCGGTTTAGATGTTGATATCGATACTATTACAATAATAGATTTTTTTTTACTTGAACAATATAATATGAAAACTTTCAAAAATTCTTCCTGGGCATTGGAGTTGTAAGTTTATCAACTGAAGGGTTGATATAATTAGGCTTTTCGGGATATTCCCTGGTCTTATTGGTATAACCAAACGCAAGGCATATCAGAATTGATATAAGAATTTAAAAATAAAATATTTTAATGCAACAAATGCTGTGAATAATTATCTAAGTCTCTGTGAATACAGTCGATTCCCTTTGATCACAACTTATATGCGCTGTTATGTATAGTGTGCTGGAAAAGATATTATACATGACAAAAAGTATATATCCCTTCCAATGTTATATTACGTTGAAGATCTTGGGTAATGTCAGCAAGGCATATAAGCCAGTAGAGGTAAAATGTTCTCTTAAATATGTCTTCCTATATTTCCTGTGATACTGTTGGAGGTTTATTTTGCTCTTATTTCTACGATTAAGTTTGCAATCTTTATCACACATCCTGAGTTTGCCTGCTAAATGTTCCAGTTCACTTGTATTACGAGTCTGACTATTTTAAGAGGGTTATCCTGACGTTTGAAATGATGCGATAATTCTAAAGAGTTTATGGATTTATTAAGCAATGGCTACAACTTTTGCTGATATTCAATAGTCTATTTCAATTATTCCGTATGTCTACTGATTCCTTTTTCTATCCAATTAGTTTATTTCTGATTCAAACAGACATTATTCTTCTATGATCTGTTTGTAAAAAGAACGATTTATTTTCATGTCATATTTAAATGTCAATTTGGTGAACATTTTGTTTGTATGCAAATAAGAGACAAGTAATTGTTTAATTTCATATTAATTAAATAGCAAAATAGTACATTTAAGTCTATCGCTGGATTCTGCCATTGACGCGACGTAGAACACTTTTTTATCAAAATAATATAAATAAGATAAAAAAATAATGGAAGTCTAGCAATGCTACACCACATTTTGAGAAGAAATATGCGGTCTTGCAATTAGTTTCCAGCGTGAATATAAGCTGTGAATATAGCAAACCTATACCGAACATCTCTATCTGACTCTTGTGCTGGATCCTATAAGAAAGTTATGTTGAAAACTTTGTGAACAAATCAGTTTGCTTTAATTATCAACGCTGACACGATCAACATGATTATTCCTAACTTTCCTATGTGAACAATGTCTTTTCATGCTGGGAAAATAGGTCTAATCTATATTCCTGATATTAAATGTAATATAAAACCTTTAGGCACATTTGCCCAGTTGAAGAACTGATAAAAAGAAAACTAATCCAATCTATATAAAGTAGGCCAGTTATTGAAGTTAATGATAAATAATACAGAATATATATTTCGCCATGACACACACACACGGTCCTATCTCTGTTCATATTAAATCTCCATGTATTGATACATCTGCTTTGTGAGATTTTTGTGGCGCAAACATTAAATGAAATAATCGATGGCAACTAAACCTGTCAACCATGTTTTGTCTGTTGTTAAATATTAGAAAATGTAGTTCATGAAAGCGAATAGTATTTAAGACAACAATGACATGTTCATTTACTTGTCAATAGTAACGGGCAAATGTCAGATAAAGCACATATAATTACGCTGAATGTCATTGAACACACGATTCAAAATCGTAACGATAATGGTAGTTTTGTTTATATATCTACTCTTCTCTTATATATTTATCAGCAAAAAGCAAATACAGGACAAACATCAAGTTCTCTTTGCGTTGATTATACATGCCAATCTAATCACTAGACCCTTATTAAATTAAGCAAATAGTCATGCTACATTCAGAGTAATAGACACTAATATAAAACGTTGACACATTTGTTCCGTATGCTGACACCATCAGCTTCTTCCGTCCTACAATTAACAACGATGGCCTGATATGGGAATATATTGTCAACTCATGGTCAATAAAGCTCAGATTAATCTGTAGAAGCAAGGATTTATATTCTTGCGATCCATAGTTTTCCCCTAGGCCAGTTGATAGCATGATATTTACCTAGCAGTGTAATGTACTTTATATATTGCATACCGCGAAATTGGCTATATATCATTCGATCCATATTTGATTCATAAAGTGAAGATTAACATTTATGATATATAATAATAAAATTTTTCAATTGTCATTTCTTTCTCCGTTCTCAGTACAGTTCAATTACAACATTTACCGAAAGAAAAACAAGATAATGTTTGGTATTTCGTCGGTACACCGGATTATACAATTGTCCTCATTATAAAGAAAATATAAATGCTGCTTCAGAGAACAATAGGAGAGTTCAACAATTGCTCGGCGGAAAATGTCTAGTGAGGTTTATTCTCATTATATTTTGATGCAAAAGATAGTGTCACTGGACAACTGTATCTCCCCTAAGTGATTTTGGGCTGAATATCATACTTAATGATGAGCGGTGGGGCAGACTACTTGAAAGCCTCCTTGCAGTCAGAAGTGAAGTTTTCCAGCATACGAACAATTTACCAATATGGTGTTTAATGAGGTTACGAAATTGAACATAGCTGCATTGGTAAAGCGTTGACTTGATACAACTTTGTTTTGTAGCGCACAATTATTACCCCTCTTATATTACAAGTTCGTTTGAAAAATGACTTAAGCAATTTTACGCATATAACGGATATATAATAGTTCTTGTCGCATTGACCTAACACAAAGGTTGAACTGCAGAAAATGGGTGCTGACATATACTAATGTGACATAGTCCTTTAAAAGAGCAGAGACGACTCATTACGTCTTAATATATTTCACGTTGAGGCAAATTAGTACGTTGAATGATTCATTTGAAAGAAGTAATAAAGACATGTAACAGTGGTTCTTGAAAGATACACATCAGCAGCTCATACTTCCTGGGTAATCAAGGTGTCTTCACAATCAGCTTGTAGAACTCTTTTTGTCAGTAGCTTCAATTATTTGTCACTCTTTAGTTTGCCTCAACCAATACATGAATTTATGCATTCTGATAAAAACGTCCACATTCCTTCGTTTTAAGAGAAGTTTCTGATACAGACAATCGATAGAGATTATGCCCAAAATAAGAGGCATTCGCTCAGTTATTTACTATGACCAACTGTAACAAATATAATAATAGACAATGCATTGATGAAATATTACACTTGGCATACAAATAATCTAGAGCTATGCTGAGGTGCCACATATACTTTTGAAATATAAAAGGTATATATATATATATATATATATAGATAGATAGATATAGATATAGATATATATATATAGATAGATAGATAGATAGATAGATAGATAGATAGATAGATAGATAGATGAACGTTTTCTGACAATTTTGAAAACATAATGATATCGTTTGTAACAACAACATTATTTGAACTAATTCCTTGCGATCCTTGTATAGTTCCTAACCTCTCTGGATCAAGCTCCTTCAATATATGCTATTAAAGAAGCTAGTTCATACATGTTATTTCATATGTTGGTATGGACTTTATAATATCATACGTGATTTTATTGCCATATTGGCTTCCCTAAACTTGTAAATTCCAATATGAAAAAGGATGTAATGAAAATCACCTCTTTTTAATTTCAATTCATCGTACTCTGACGTTTCTTTGGTATTCCTTTGTAGCTCATCATATTGTCCCGTACTCTGGCTGAAAAGAACAGAATAAGAACCAATTAAAAATATAATCTGATATCTTGTGCACTGAGTTCCTGTTTGTAATAGTTAAGTCAAACATATAAAACACACAAATTTAATATAACATAATTGGTTTACCGTTCAGTCCAAATATCTATTCTATATTGCCGTGTTACACACTAATTCTGGCACCAGCAAGGAATTGCTTCACTGATATCCAGTGCGTCTAAGTTCTTAGACACACCAGTCAAAATTATATACAAAGTAATTCTATTCATTTTATGAACGTAGTAAACAATAAAATTTATATAAAGTCTAAAGAAGTGGATATGTAGAAAACACACAACAGGATTAGTAGTTTTTTGTCAGTCTCGGAAAAGAAATAATTTAGTAAGGTGCACTAATAAATCTCGGCAAGACGGTTTTAATTATTCCTACACAGTATCAAACGCATTCTTTCCATAGGTTCCAAGCAAAACACCTACGAAGTGTTGTGAATAAATCATACACAATAAACATTGAAGAATGTATCGTAAAAACTGACACTTATGATCAAGTATGCTTTCATTTGGACCTCTTCAAAAGTACTAACAATTCACCATATTTATTGATACGACATTCATAACATTGAAGACAATAAATAATGTGAGTATAGCGCTTACTTATGGAGGTCAAGAGTATCTCCTTGTGCCCTTTCCGAGTTGCTTTCTGAAATCAATTATATATATATATATAATTTGTGTTAGCTTGGCACATGACCGTATATAAATATATATATATATATATATATTGTGTCTAAAATTTGTCCATCACTGCAAATTGTGCTGATCATCTATATACAATATATTACGTAGGTACTTTGTGTCCATAAGTGTAGATTCTTAGCAAAGATATTCAGGAAATTGTGTTTGTAAGTGAAATTCATCGAATATATTTTGAACATGTTGACAAGATTAGAGTAAATATTCATTGGTTAGTGAGGTCAAATGGGTTCTAGAATAACTATTTCCCATTATATGGGATTTTATATGACAAGGGGTATTGTGAAATGTCACTTTGCGAAGGGAAGAATTACGTTTTAAGGTTATGTGTGTGCTTACGTAAGTCGGTATTGCTGGACAATTGTTTCATCCTCACTCCCTTCTCTTAGCATCAATCTGCATATGTGTTTTTTGCTGTGTTTAGATATAATTTGAGAACAAGCATGTGTTTGAATTATTCTCAATACCTACAAAGTGTTCCTTGAACTAAAATATTTGTGTGCGACTGTTGTGAATATATTCAAAAGGCATTTTGGATAATGCTTTGTGATTTATAATTTTTGTTGGCAGAGTAGTACATTTGAGGATCTAGAATTGATTCGAAAATTCGATTCCATTTAACTTGTGCAGAACTGTTAGGATTTTTTGGGATTCAATTCATAAATCCTCTTAAATTTTCATTTTAGAACTTTCATAGTTAACTCATCAACTGATCTCTCGAAACAAATGTAAAACACGAACAAATGAATTAGTATTGTTTAGACGAATGTACGTAGATGTATCATCGTACACGTTATTGGTAGACACGGTTGGCGTTATGCATTGCAAACGGTAGCCTATGATTTTAGTATTGTCAATAATGTCAATAGTGTCAAAAGGTAAAGCATTCTCCGCTTTTATAGCGTCTAGCCAAAGAGGATTATATGGAAAATGAAACTGGTAGTATTGCAAACGTCGCAAACACTCTGTATACCGTCAACCCAATGGGAAACTGAAGATTTCTCTGTCATCGGGAGGCCGTGTATACCGGAAGAAAAGTTCTGGGCGATGATTACGTCAGATGCAATGTTTTTTCTGTAAGAGAGAGAGAGAGAGAGAGAGAGAGAGAGAGAGAGAGAGAGAGAGAGAGAGAGAGAGCTCTTGCACCAAGTAGCACGAATGTAAACAAAGATATAATTCAAATTAATAATACTAAGATCGCGATTTTGACAGCTATAATTCATTGAGTTAAGGTTGCATACGTCATAATGACCATGCTTTGAAAGCAAAGTTTTCACAACTGTTATGCAACACAATAAACCTGGTAGTAACATAGTTCCCCTTGAGATGATTACTATACCACCTACAGTAGTGGTTCTCAATGGTTCTATTGAAACATTATGAGCTGCAGCTGTTGCTCACGGTAGAAAATTGAAATATGCCACCTCTCCTTCCCTTCAGATAAAAACATGGCGTAATTCGTTCCACATAAGCTAATCCATCCCGATATCACATTGTATAATGTATACCTCCCGTATGCGGAATGCATGGTAATTTATATGTCTGATTGGTGTATATGTGATCCAGTATGATTCCACCGCTCATTGCCTCCACGACACTCGGATTAGAAATATAAGGACGTGCAGCGGATATAAATATTAAGTATATGACGGAGTAGGGCAAATACTCATAAAATGTTAAGTGAAGCATATGTCATGCCAGAAATGTCATATATCTTCCACAATTACGAGTGAAACATAAATCAACGAGATGCAGCAAGCAATATAGGTGGACTTTACAACCAATATTACAGTTAAACTATCTTAATACATTAGAACAAAAACCATATATCATATATTTGTTTATGGAGAGAGAGAGAGAGAGAGAGAGAGAGAGAGAGAGAGAGAGAGAGAGAGAGAGAGAGAGAGAGAGAGAGAGAGAGAGAGAGAGAGAGAGAGACAGAGAGAGAGAGAGAGAGAGAGAGAACGGGCTTAGACAAGGAAAAAGTCTAATACCATCTCACAGCAACCCGGCAAAGCCCACTTTATTTTCCATGATCTTTTGACGTTCTCTTTATGATCATGAAGTTAAATGAGACATCTTAAGATTACACAGAGAACACCAGGAATATAAGCGACAACCAACTTCAATGTAATTACAATCGAAACGCGCATACCGTGACAGGCATTGTGAATTGGTTCGCATCATTTATTACCTATAGTTTCCTTACGAAACTTGAAATATATCCAGTTACCAGATCTCTTTCAATTCCATAGATGAACGCTCATACAGCTGGAGGATCCATTCTCTCCCAACATGATGAGAATATAACTAAAATTTTTGGATGAAAATGAAATGGCTTATTACTTGATTAGGGCATAAATTGTTACGTAACACCATGCATAAAGTATTGAAAATTCTTACCTCTGGTGTTTTCCGTAACCTAGAACAGAATGAAGACCTCGTGTCAGAAATGCAACAAAAAACGATGGCGATCATGATTGTATTATTTATGTTGTTGAGATCTATTAAGACCGGAAAGGTATGATCATTCGCATCATTAGATAAAATATGTAATTAAAACATCAGAGCGATACACTTGACTCAAAAGAGAACGAAAAAATGAACTAAAAGTTTATAGAAGGTTTTAATGTTTGTGTTGCCTTTAGAGTGAAACAAAACCTTAGATAATTAAATTATTGCAAAGAACAATAATCGTCGTCTCCCGCTGCAATTATATTGGACCAGAACGCAGAGGAACACGGGTTATGTGACAAAATGTTGAATCAGTTAAAAGCGGCCTTGTGCACTTCTCTTATAGTTGCATATTGAGTTTGAAAACTTTGTATGTATATTGAAACTTATATTTATCTATGAACAGTGGAGGAAGAAGTTAAACAATGACGGCCTGCTGCTTGTGGGACTGCGGATCTTGTTATAGGGTTATTTCGTCTATAAATGAGAATAACAGCTTTAGAGAAACTAAAACATTTCAAGTACCACAAGTATTATTAACATCTGATACTGGCTCAATGTCCTCAAGTTTTAAATAATTAATTTAAATAAAATTATTTATACAGATATAAATCGCATTTTATTTCTCAAGTTTACGGTGCGTCTGAATGTATAATTATTGTTACCATATGAACACCAGAAAATAAATATCAAATTTTCGCTTATGAAACATCGCAATTGCTTTTTTTAATTTTGCAGGAACTACATGGAAATCATTAGCTTTTGGCTGACATACATTTAAAAAAAGCTTTCGAAACAGAGCTGTATGTCCTTCTCTGTGTATATATATCTATCTTTTCATCTTCAAGTCAGAATGCGTGAAATATTCTAAGATGTTCCTGTTACGAGTGGCACCGTGCGGTTTCAACACCGCAAATGTGCCAGTATACAACATTTGAAGATGGGCATTTGAAGACATTACAAATTTAGCAAATGTTTGAAAAGAAATATAAATTGTTTTATTACCGTAAAAGCTACACCTCATTCTATGAGTGGTTATTTCCTTTGGTTTTAAATAAACTACTTACCAGCATATCTGCGTAGTCGAAGACAAGTCACAGTGTTTGTAACGATAAGTATTAGACAAAGAGGCAATAATATTGGAATTGGCAGGACTACCGGCTGGCGATGATAGTAGTATATGGGGGCGATATGGCCCCACGTAGACCGTAATGTTAAAAACAGGTCCCGGCACTATGGCCCCAAAATTTATAGCCCCACGTAGACCTCTATGTTAAAAAAGGGTCCCGACACTATAGCCCCAAAATGTATAGCCTCACCTATACTTCTATGTTAAATTTGGTCGTTTGTACCGTAACCTCAAGATTTATAGCTTCACGTAGACTTCTATGTTAAATTTGGTCGTTTGTACCGTGGCCTCAAGATTTATAGTCTCACGTAGGCTTCTGTGGTAGAAGAGGTGGTTTGTACTTTGGGGACAATGGGAATTTAACATGAGAATGTCAACTGGAGGTCAATGGAAATTGAACATGGGTAATATCGTGGGGTTTATAGGGTCAAAACTATTTATAGGGTGAAATGTATTTATTGGACAAAGGGTTGAGAGACAAAAATAGACATACAGAAACAAACAAATACACATCCAAACACACAGAAAAGGGACAGAGATGTTCCAAAGAAAGACTCGCAGACAGAATAGAGACTCCAAAAGAAAAGACTTTTGTATGGGTACAAACATTTATTCAAATATATACATGGGCTCTACGGCCTGTGCTTTGGTTTAAGCTCTGTCCATTTAATACATACAAGTTATCTATTTCTTGGTTCTAGAAACTACTTTTAAAAATTAAAGTTCATGCCTTCAAAAAACATATACAACGTATATACATTTCATAAAAGAATGACATTTTTCATGCTACAATTAAAGTCCATTTTTGAGAAAAAGCTCAAACAAGAAACAAACGATCCAACTGGACAAAATTCGTGCTTTTCTTTTTATCAGTCACGCACGTTGTTTTCAAATCTGGTCAGCTACTACTTGTGTCCCAGCGTAGATGTTTTCCATCACATACTCCCTTTCATCTGTAAATCTGTGCTAGGTAAACTTATTTACAAGCAGATCAATGGTGGTTATTGTCTTCTTCCCATGGAGGCACAACGTATGCCATATGAATGGTCACTTTTCCATCGGTGATGTCAAAGTTTTCACTCATCGTCTGCATCGTCGAAGCAAAAGCCCTCAATAGTTTGGAAGAAGTTAATTCTGCAGGTGTGCTAAACCCGAGACATACAGGAGAATTCAAACTTTCGTGATACATAGATAAGCTCAAACGACCTTGAGTTCTGACTTGACACTGACGTTTGAGTTCCTCTAACAGTGAGTCAAATAAGTCCGTAATGAAACCTGCTGCTTTCTCGGCTGGAACGTCAGGCGCAAAGTCTTTAAATTTCACCGTGTAGGTGAAAGTTGTCGTCCTAAATTTTCTCGAAGTCGCTGTCTGAATCATTTGGATGCTAAAATACTCCTTTAGGTCTACTGAATCTGTTTCCTTTTTGGACGCACTTTGCTGTGAGGGTATGGTAGTGAAAGTGGTCAATGATGTTTGTTCCTTTTTTTTTTTTCATCTGCGTAGAGTGATTCATCTTTCTTGGTGTTTGTCCTCGCAATGAAGTGTCGTTCTTGGAAGTGGTCCCTCTTTTATACTGGGTGATATCAGCATGTCCATAAGGTAAAGTCTTGTGGTCTGGAAGTCGCACTGGTTTCACGTAGTTTGCCATGGCGTTAGTAAATAAACAACTAAGATGTGGTACTGAGTTGGTGATGTGATCGTGAGGCACAGCATCGCACTCGAGTTTCTCGTTGGACTTGAGTCTTACGCTTGATACTTGCTGTTTGAAAATATTCATCTTTCTCGCTTAGCAATGGTAGTCACAATGAACTATCGACCTTGAACGTTGTCCCTTTTTATATGCTGACCAATATCGACATGACCGTACGGTAAAGTGAAGTGGTTGGGAAGCCGAACTCGCTTCTGGTACACGATTTGATAAACTTTTCCAAGGGTCGACTGACGATTTGGTGTGTGGGTAAACGTACAATCTTGTGCGGTTCGTGGGTGGTCACTTTAAAGTTTCGATCCTGTCCAGACTGCAAGGCTTCTTTCAATATGCTAAAGTTCACCACTCGACTGGTGTGATAATTAAGAGTCAATCCTTTCACTTTACACTCCGTGTGCACATCTCCTTGATTGTTCCGGTATTCGTAGCCGTAATTTTTGGGACCGCCACTTGCAAAACTTAGAATCTGGTCGTCGGGATGCTCGTCCGTCCAGGCTCCTAAACGGTCTCCTTCGATGACAGGGTGAGGTTGACCCAGGCGATCGATGTAGATTCAACTGTCCGTGTCAAAATACAGCACACGATCTCCTAATAGTTC
>JAECUM010036623.1:0-39833 GCA_016617855.1 Megalonaias nervosa | reverse complement strand
ATTACAATGTCATCAAAGACACCTTGCTACAAATTACCCATGCCTCATAATAAGTATGTCCTCACACTAACACTACAATTTGTTTAAACTGTTTTGAAACTCTAAAAATGTATTCTTCATGACTAGATATTATAAAAAAAATTGTTTTAATTAAAGTTCTTGTGTCCGCTTAAGTAAGCCCTATTACATAATTCAAGATTTATAAATGCGTAGTCACACAATCTACATCCATCTGAATATTTCATTAAGTCCTATCTTATTTGAATGATTTTTTTAAGCGCTTCATTTAATACCCATAACTGAATTCTACTATGTCTCATATGAAGTTTGGAATTAACGTTTCTATGTCAAACATCAATGATTCTTTCCACTAGCCCTAGTGTTGTCTTTGGCATCCACTCTGGGTAGTTTGTGATGAGTTTTCTGGCACGCTACTTTCACAGTGTAAGGCCACGGTAGATCCTTAATTCTTGATGGATCTCCATGATTGTCGTAGCTAGTATTGTCATGTTCATTGATATCAATATCACTCTGATGCACATTCCCATTATCATTGTTATCTCGGTTTTACATGATGCAGTTCTGTCAACAGGAATTACTTAACAGTTTACCCTTATATCCACACCTTACTTCACATGTTTGGTTTCTCCAAACAAGTCTCCAAACAAGTCCATTGTTGAACTTAAGTTGGCACCATAGAGCTCATACACATAACTTTATTGCTATGGCCTGATACCTCATTTCAACTTTGTCTTTTGCCATCAGTTGCCCATTGTCTAACTCTGGATGGGTCATTATCGCCGCACTGAGATTCCAACAGCCTTGATACCGTATCTGCCACAGTATCTCTACTTTGGTTATCCTTTTTCGAACATAATGTAGTCATGGCCTTTTCAGCATTGTTTGTCTCCCACACTGTCAGCATGGCTTTCTTGATAATGCATCCACATTTCTATGATTCAATCGTGATTAGTGTGTGATTTCAAAGTCATACCGAGTCAACATGTCAAGCCATTTGGCAAGTTGACCTTCTGGGTCCTTTAACGCCATTAGCCAACACAATGCACTGTGATTAGTGTGAATGAGAAATAATTTCCCATACAACATTGGATGGAAAGGTTTCATATAGGACAGAACAGCAAGTAATTCATTCCATGTCACACAATAGAAACGCTTTGATTTTAACAGTGTCCTACTTCCATATGCCACAACCTTTTTGCATCCCTCATGCACCTGGGAAATTAATGTACCTATTCCATTTTTACTGGCATCAGTATCCAAAATGAATTGTTTTGTCATAACATGGTGTGCGAGTATTGGTACGGTTGTTAACTTAGCTTTGAGCATTTTAAACGCTTCCTCACAGTTCTTAGTCCAATTAAACGATTTTCCTTACTCTGTCAATTTATGAACAAAACTAGTGATAGATGAAAAGTCTTTTATGAATCTCCTATGGAAGGAACAAAGCCCCAGAAAGCTGCGAATTTCCTTCACATTTGTTGGTGTATTCCAAGATTTCACTGCCTCAGTTTTCTTAGGTTGGTCTTAATTCCTTCATCAGACACGACATGCCCTAAGTATGTCCTTTGGGTACAAACAAGTGAGACTTTAAGGAGTTAAGTGTAAGGCTTGTCTGTTGCAATCAAGTGATTTAAACTTCTTTCAGACGGTTTAGCTCTTCGTCGAAAGTTTTATCGAACATAATTATGTCATCCAGGTATATCGAGCACGTTTTCCATTGCAAACCCGCCAAAATAGTTTCTATCAGTCTCTCAAATGTTGAGTCTTAATTGCATAGTTCAAAATACATTTCAGGAACTGATACAATCCATTTGGTGTAACAAATGTTTTTGGTTTGTCTTGCTCTTCCATTTCTACCTGCTATTATCCACTAATAAATCAAGAGTAGAAAACCAAGACACTCCGGAACATTGATCCAAGGAATTGTCTAGACGTGGTAGGGGATAATCATCCTTCGCAGTCAGTTGATTGACTGCGCTATAGTCAACATAAAAATGAGGAGTGCCACCATTCTTACGAACAACACTAAAGGCAAAGCACAGGGGCTTGATGACAGCTCCATAAGGCACTGAGTCAAAATATTGACCACATGGTTTCCAATTTCATTTATTGCATTAATCGGAAGTATTCATAGCGGTTGTTTTACTGGTCATGCATCCCCTGTATTTATATTTGTGAAGAATCTGATTAGTTCTGCCAGGATCATATTTTGATTTAGAAAATAATCCATCCTGAGAAGTTGCCCAGAAGATGCTCAACTTTCTTGCATTGGGCCTATGCAAGGCACGTTTCTCTTTCGCGGGAAAACATTTTGAGGGGTCCAGGCATATGGATGTTGGTTGGTGGAATTTTTTACGGCGCACCAGCACTATGAGGCTATTTAGCACCATACAAAAGGTTATATCTTTCATTATTTAAAAGTGGTAAAAGATTACGTATCTACCAGCGATACGAAACCAAACAGTTGAAGGTAAAACGATAAAATGGTAACGGTGATAAATAAAGTTTCCTGATCAACGGGGAGTGCAAATCATGTATGACAATGAAAACAGATGAAAGGTAATTAAAATCTAGCGACGGTATATATAGCACATAAAACTGTTTAAGGTGATAGCATAAAAGCTATAACTTATGATAAATATTTACTTCCTTCAGGAAGTCTATAATATAAGAAATGCCAACTGTATCAAAGAGCTCCCTAATGTCATGCACATTGTAATAATGGTTACGCGTAGGTTGGAGGTCGAAACACTCCAACATAAAGTGCTTAACAGTGAATGGTTCATTGCAAGATATGCACTCTGGTGGGTCTTCTCCTATTAGTATATAGGAGTGGGTTAAATAAGTATGGCCAATTCAAATTCTTGCAGTGACTACCTCCTCCCTACGGACGGCTCTGTAGTAAGGAGTCCATTCTCCTAGGGTTGGCTTGATGGCATGAAGTTTGTTATTCACGGCATCATTCCATGATGCCTGCCATTTCTGACGTAAACAGTCTTTGATACTACGTTTAAAATCAGTATACGGTGTATTAAAATCAGATGGTTCTAGTGATAGGGCCATTTTAGCAGCGCGGTCTGCTATGTCATTACCTTTGATTCCAATATGGCTGGGTAACCAACAGTATACTATATTGTGTGAGGTACTCAGCTCAGTATGTTTAAGGAGAACATTAGCTAATAATGGATTCTCCAGTTTTCTATTATGTAGTGACTGAAGTACTGATAGTGAATCGGAGAAGATGATGCTATTTAAAATAAGCTTGCTTTCAATATATTGCAATGCAAGGTCTATTGCTCTGATTTCAGCTGAAAAAATTGATGTACCATTTGGCAAGCGGACTTTTGTTGTGTGTTTTCCACTAACGAAGGCTGCAGCAGCCTTTTCCTCATCTTTTGATCCATCAGTATATATTCTTGTATAATTTTGAAATTGGGCGATTAGTTCATGGTAAGAGTTGTGGAAGATGGAAGGGTTTGTCTCTGATTTTTTTTCCATCATGTAACGTGAAAAGTACCTTTGGTTGTTGAAGTAGCCAGGGAGGTGTTTCGGTTGGTCGGTTGATTGTATTTTTACGGCACACCAGCACTGTTAGGCTATTTAGCACCATACAAAAGGTTACATATTCGATTATTTAAATGTGGTGAAAGGTTTGGTATCGACCAGCGATATGAAACCAAACATTTGAAAGGAAAACGTTACGATGGTAATGGTAATAAATAAATAAAGCTTCCTGATCAACAGGGAATATATAGTGTGTATGTTAATGAATGAAGACAGTTGAAAGGCAAGCCATTACTAAAATAAACTGTAAATGGCTTCTTCTCAGAAACAGCTCAGCAAACGTTTGGGCAAACATTTTGACATTACTCACTTTCACATTTGTTGAACTTATGTCAAGTACTCATCAAAACTCACTGCAGTTACTAAAATAAGAAAACCTTTACACAACTTCTCCAAAAGCACTAACAATAGTTGGCCAAAGTTGATAGAAAGCATTCTGCCATAAAGGGCTGTTAAGTTTATACCAATGATGCTGATTTTAATGTTGTTACTAAAAATTGAACTCACTTCTAAAATTTGAACTCACTTTCTCAAAAACTACTCACCAAATTTGACAGGAAGTGCCCAGGCTTAAAGGCCTTTCAAATCGTACTCGTAATATGGGCCCATTACCAAAGAAAGAGCCTCATTACTAAATGTAGAGATAACATTCTAACAACCTGACATGCTGGTAAAGAGGCATTTCAATATTGAACAAATTCCATTGATGTGTTGTCGAAGATTGGTTGGTTGGTTGAATTTTTTCGGCGCACCAGCACTATGAGGCTATTTTGTGCCATACAAAAGGTTATATCATTCATTATTTAAAAGTGGTAAAAGATTATGTATCGACCAGCGATACCACACCAAACAGTTGAAGGTAAAACGATAAAATGGTAACGGTGATAAATAAAGTTTCCCGATCAACGGGGAGTGCAAATCATGTATGACAACGAAAACAGATGAAAGGTAATTAAAATCTAGCGACGGTATATATAGCACATAAAACTGTTTAAGGTGATAGCATAAAAGCTATAACTTATGATAAATATTTACTTCCTTCAGGAAGTCTATAATACAAGAAATGCTAACTGTATCAAAGAGTTCCCTAATGTCATGCACATTGTTATAATGATTACGCGTAGGTTGGAGGTCGAAACACTCCAACATAAAGTGCTTAACAGTGAATGGTTCATTGCAAGATATGCACTCTGGTGGGTCTTCTCCTTTTAGTATATAGGAGTGTGTTAAATAAGTATGGCCGATTCGAATTCTTGCAATGACTACCTCCTCCCTACGGACGGCTCTGTAGTAAGGAGTCCATTCTCCTAGGGTTGGCTTGATGGCATGAAGTTTGTTATTCACGGCATCATTCCATGATGCCTCCTGAGGCCCTGTCAACATTCTGTAAGTAGGTGTTAAACAGGGAATAGTTTTTAAGTGTGATGCTGTCCGTATCTCGACAGTTCCATTGTATGATGGTATTCTTCATTATAAGATTAGAGTGGAGATTTTGGAGCTAGGTTAGACTTTTCGTGGAGACAGTCTGTATGATTATTTCTCTGGAGGAAGTACGGGGGTGATTTTTTTGTTTGGTTTGGAGCTACTTTGAGGACACGGAGCAGTATCTTCTGCATCCATGCTCTCAATGTCCCCAAACCTGTTATAGAGTTTGATGGGGTCATCTGACCCCTTTTGCTGCCTATTTCCGTGAGATCTATTTTTACTCTTTGGTGACTTTGGTGGTGGGGTGTTATTAAAAGTTGTTTGGGTAGATGCCGTGGTTTTTTGTGCTTGGTAATGGGGGGTGTTAGAGCGAGGTGTTGACTCGGGTGGATCTGTCTGTGTTTGAGCGTCCTTCGTTGCTTTGGGATTGTTTTTAACTACAGAGGAGAAGGATGGGCCAGTAGGTGATGTTTTTGCCTGTACAAGCTTTCTGGCCTCTGGATAGGGAATGTTGGATGTGTATTTAACCCTCTGTATTTCCTTCTCCTGTTTCCAGGTATCACAATCCTTGGAATTGGCGTGGTGCTCCTTTCCACAGTTGACACAATGCGGAGTTGCTCTACACTCAGCTTCCTGGTGAGAATGGTCTCCGCATCGGCCACATATCTGGCTTTTTGAGCAACGATCTTCGTGTTGGCCATATTTCTGACATTTATAGCATCGAAGGGGGTTAGGTATGTAGATCTCAACCTTCACTTGCAAAAAGCCAACCTTGCCCACTCTAGGTACTGCTGGCTTGTTGAAGGTGAGTACGAATGTGTTGGTGTCCTGCAGATTGTTATTACGTTTAATTCTTATTCTGCAAACTGCAGTGAGACCTTCATTTTTCATCCCTTCGATGATATCTTTGTCGCTTACTCCGGCCAAGTCCCGACATCGAATCACGCCTTTGGACGAGTTGAGTGTTGTGTGAGCGAACGAGGTCACTGGAATATCGAAAAATGTCTTCATTTTCCGGATATTCTCGGTCTGACCCCGTCGCTCACATTCAACAAGTAGGCAGCCCGATTTCAACTTCTTTACACTTTTTGGTGTACCAGTTATACCCGTAATTGTTTTTTCAATAACAAACGGAGACAATGATGATAGCGGTTTTGAGTCGTCTGTAGATTGTATAACCATGAAGCGTGGAAATGATTCCACACCACATGGTTCATCATCTGAGTCAGATCCAGTTTTGGTACGTTCGAGTTGATTTTTGTTTTAAATATCCATGTTGGTGGATTTAAAATTCAGCACCCGTGCTCCCTGCCCACCAAGGAGCCCAACAAGGGGACACTTTTCAAATGCCAGGGATACACAGATGTTATACTCAGTAGGTAAATTCACCTCCTGATTCATCCCATAAGACATACTCAGTCGGTAAAATTACCTCCCAATTGACCCGTTGAGCCACCGGCTTCTAGGAAGTCTTCTAAGACTTGGAAAAGGGAAAGTTAAAGGGATAGAATGTAGAGGCAATGGTGGTATCAAGAGAGATACAACGAGAAGGATAAAGAAAGTGAGCGAGTAAATAAAGACCTCCTAGGGCTCGGCGTGACCAGCCGATTTGTCGAGACCGGGCCCATCCCGACCACCCGCCTAGAAGAAGCAGAGGCCAAAGTAGTGTATTTCATCGGAAAGCCTCTGCTCAACTACCAGGATCCTTTCCTCCTCCGACACGGGTCGCAACCCACGGCAAACAGGTTGCCTCTACTTAGTCGCCTCTTACGACACGTAGCGAGGCACGGCGGGCCAATTCTACAACCCTGGACCCGCAGGGGGGGAGGTGTTTCGGAGACGGTCGTTTTCAGAATTTTTGAAAGTTCAATTTTGGTACTGTCAAGGCATGGTAATATTCTAATGCCAAAGGTAGGTGTGACGTTTGGTTTATTGTCATATAAGGTTTTATTTTTGGGTTCAAAAACAGCTGAAAAAGCAGGGTTCAGACGGTTTGAGCTTAATTTGAGAGCATACTGTGCGGAAAGCATTTCTCTACGTTGTGATAAAGGTGGTTCGTTTGCTTCAACGAGTAGGCTTTCACACGGGGATGTCTTAAATGCTCCCAGGGCAAGTCTTATTCCCTGATGATGAATTGGGTCTAGCATCGTCAAATAGGACTTCCTAGCTGAACCATAGACAACGCAACCATAATCTAGTTTCGAGCGAATAAATGTTCTGTATAAACTGAGTATGACTTTCCTATCAGCACTCCAGTCAGTGTGCGCTGTTACTTTAAGTAAATTTAGAGACTTCAAGCATTTAGCTTTCAAATTCTTCAGGTGTGGAATAAAGGTCAGTTTTCTGTCGAAGATAATACCTAAGAATTTTGCTTCCTCAACAACTGGAATAGGTGTTCCGTCAAGCGTGAGTTTAGGTCCATCATGATGTCTTCGTAGCTGACAGAAATGCATACATACAGTTTTTGATTTCGAGAATTTGAAACCGTTAGTATTGGCCCAATTTTGAATCTTCTTGATATTTTGCTGTAATTGTCTTTCAATTGTATGCATGTGCTTGGATCGGTAACATATTAAAAAGTTGTCAACATATAAGGAGCAATCCACACCTGGATTCAGACACTTGGTGATGCTATTAATTTTTATGTTGAAAAGCGTCACGGATAAAATACTGCCCTGGGGCACACCCATCTCTTCATCGTGCATATCAGAGAGGGTGGAGCCCACTCGTACCTTGAATTCCCTGTCTGAGAGGAAGTTTGATATGAACGAGGGCAGTCGGCCTTTTAGACCCAGATCGTGCAGGTCATTTAGTATTCCGTACTTCCACGTTGTGTCATAGGCCTTTTCCAGATCAAAGAAAACCGCTACTAAGTGTTCCTTCTTGATAAAAGCGTCGCGAATAAATGTTTCCAGTCTAACCAGATGATCATTGGTACTACGACCATAACGAAAGCCACTTTGGAAAGGAGATATTAAATTGTTGGTTTCCAAATACCATACAAGCCGAGAATTGATCATTCGTTCCATTGTTTTGCAAACGCAGCTAGTTAATGATATAGGTCTATAGTTGCTAGGATCTGCGCTATCTTTGCCTGGTTTGGGAATTGGTATTACTGTTGCTTCTTTCCAAATTTTTGGTACATTACCAGTAATCCATAAATCACTGAAGATTTCCAGAGGAACTGTTAAGGATGGTTCTGGAAGGTGTTTCAAAAACTGGTAATGTATATCGTCAGGCCCAGCAGATGTATCATGGGCCTTATTCAAAGATTCCATAAGCTCCGACAATGAAAACGGTTGGTTATAGCTCTCTGAGTTATTCGATGTGAATTTCAACCGTGTTTTTTCTTTTTGAGCTTTCAATCTTCGGAAAGCTTCTGAATAATTAGATGATGAGGAATTTTTGGAGAAACAATCGGCAAGTACATTAGTTATTTCATGTTTGGTATTGAAATTTTTATTATTTGGCTTCAGATGTCGGAAAGAATTGTATTTTCCCTTCCCATTTATTTTGCGGATCGTGTCCCAAACTTTCTTTATTGAGGAACGAGAGTTTAAAGTTGAAACATATTTTCTCCATGATGCTCGTTTACTTTCTTTAATGGTGCGGCGAGCTTTGGCCCGAACAATACGGTACAGAGTTAAATTTTCGGGCGTTGGACGATTATTAAATTTTTTCAGTGCTTCTCGGCGTTGTCTAATGGCTTCTTTACATTCTTTAGTGAACCACGGTTTTGGGGTTCTTTTACAGTTCGACGAGGACTTAGGAATGGATTCTTGTGCAATCTCAATTAAGACAGATGTAAATTGTCGAATAGGATCATTATCGTTTAGGACGGTATTCCTGTTAAGTCTAGCTGTACAAAGTGTTTCAAATTTGGCCCAGTCAGCTTTCTTTAAATTCCACTGTGGAATCGTGTCATCAATTGTAACGTTGGTGTTCTTAAAAGAGATTGGAAAGTGATCACTGCTGTGAAGGTCATCAGCGACCTTCCAATTATAATCCAAAAGTAGTGAAGGAGAACAAATTGTTAAGTCGATACATGTGTATGTACCAGTTCCTGAGTGCAAATACGTCGGAGACTTGGAATTAAATAGACACAAGTTGTGTCTAGTAATAAAATCTTCAACCTTTTTGCCCCTGTCGCTTATGTAATTTGATCCCCATAAAATGTGATGGGCATTAAAATCAACGAGGAAAATAAATTTCGAGGGAAGTTGTTGAACAAGCGTGTCTAATTCATTTGGTAATAAGTTGGTGTTTGGTGGTATGTAAATAGAACAAAATGTAATCACTCGATGTAGAGTGACTCTTACAGCAATGGCTTGCAAATTTGTGTTTAAAGGGATGATTCTATGTGGGGCTCTATTGTTCACAGCAATAGAAACCCTTCCTGAGGCCCTGTCAACATTCTGTAAGTAGGTGTTAAACAGGGGGTAGTTTTTAAGTGTGATGTTGTCCCTATCTTTTAAAAAGGTTTCCTGAAGGCATATTATTGCAGGATCATATTCGTTTAAAAGCAGAAGAATTTCATTGTAATTGGTTCTAAGTCCTCGACAGTTCCATTGTATGATGGTATTCTTCATTATAAGATTAGAGTGGAGATTTTGGAGCTAGGTTAGACTTTTCGCGGAGACAGTCTGTATGATTATTTCTCTGGAGGAAGTACGGGGGTGATTTTTTTGTTTGGTTTGGAGCTACTTTGAGGACACGGAGCAGTATCTTTTGCATCCATGCTCTCAATGTCCCCAAACCTGTTATAGAGTTTGATGGGATCATCTGACCCGTTTTGCTGCCTATTTCCGTGAGATCTATTTTTACTCTTTGGTGACTTCGGTGGTGGGGTGTTATTAAAAGTTGTTTGGGTAGATGCCGTGGTTTTTTGTGCTTGGTAATGGGGGATGTTAGTGCTTGATGTTGACTCGGGTGCATCTGTCTGCGTTTGAGCGTCCTTCGTTGCCTTGGGATTGTTCTTCACTACAGTGGAGAAGGATGGGCCAGGAAGAGATGTTTTTGCCTGTACAAGCTTTCTGGCCTCTGGATAGGGAATGTTGGATGTGTATTTAACCCTCTCTATTTCCTTCTCCTGTTTCCAGGTATCACAATCCTTGGAATTGACGTGGTGCTCCTTTCCACAGTTGACACAATGCGGAGTTGCTCTACACTCAGCTTCCTAGTGAGAATGATCTCCGCATCGGCCACATATTTGGCTTTTTGAGCATCGGTCTTCATGATGACCATTATTCTGACACTTATAACATCAAAGTGGATTTGGGATGTACACATCAACCTTCACTTGCAGAAAGCCAACTTTGACCACTCTGGGTACTGTTGGCTTGTTGAAGGTGAGTATAATGGTGTTGGTGTCCTGCAGATTGTTGTTACGTTTAATACGTATTCTACGGACTGCAGTGACACCTTCGTTTTTCATCCCTTCAGTGATATCCATGTCGCTGACTCCAGCCAAGTCACGGCAGCGAATCACGCCTTTGGACGAATTGAGTGTTTTGTGGGCGAATGAGGTCACTGGAATATTGAAAAAGGTTCTCATTTTCTTGAGGTTTTCTGTTTGACCTCGTCGCTCACACTCGACAAGAAGGCAGCCAGGCATATGGATGGATGTTTTACTGGTCATGCATCCCCCGTATTTATATTTGTGAAGAATCTGATTAGTTCTGCCAGGATCATATTTTGATTTAGAAAATAATCCATCCTGAGAAGTTGCACAGAAGATGCACAACTTTCTTGCATTGGACCTATGCAAGGCACGTTTCTCTTCCGCGAGAAAACATTTTGAGGGGTCCAGGCATATGGATGGATTCCACTTGCAATAAATCTCCAGAAATATCATCATCATTGCCATCTACTGGTACGTAGAGACCCATAATAGTTCCAGCATGAGAAACTTTTGTTTCATCAGTAATGTTCATATTTCCTTAAGGAATGAGATCATTGGATGTAGCCTTAACAAGTACTTTCCCGCCAGAAGTTTCTTATTTTCAATAAATCAGTCATCTGGTTCCACAAACCTGTTCAAATCAAATGAGCTGGTTTTTTCTGTTGTTTGTAATTTATAATGAATGTTCATTTCATGCCTTGCTGGGGTAGATATTGTCTCTGCTAACACAACCCCAATTGTCAAACTTCTTACGTTTTCTAGGAAATCCAATCCTAACACTCCTTCTGCTGTCAGCCCATCTTTGCAACAATAACACAATTCACATGATGTTTTCCTCTGAAGGACAAGGTAAATTTTCCTTTTCACATTACTTTAGCAGTTTTCTATCTGCACACAAATCACTTTCAGTAACCTCTTTTAACCAAGATCAGTATTTATGCACCATCTTCACATAGACACCCTTTGCTGTTACTGTAACCAGAGCACCCATATCTATTAGAAAATTGACACCCATTCCGTATACAGATACTGGAAGGTACATCCCAGCATCTTTTATCGCTGTGTGGCCAGTTATATTCTTGGGCCTGGAATCACTGTCCCACCACTGGTCTTTGGGTGGGCCTCACCTTGTGTTCCGACTGAATATTTGGGCTTACTTTTTGGGCAGTACCTTTTGAAATGCCCTATTTCTTTGTGCTTGTAACAAAATTTTCCCTTCTTTTCACTTATCCCTGCAGATGTTGCCTTCGCATCGATTTATAACGTCTTGTGTTGTATAATTTCTCTTATGTTCCTGGATCTCACTGAGGCCTGTATTAGACATCGTCATGTTTCGTACATATCTTCCCAAATCCTTTCGCTGATTCTCACCTCTGTTAAAAGTTTTGAGTTCTACACAAGTTTGAACTGCTTCATCAAGGTTTTTTTTTATTATGTGCCTCTTGTATTGTGAATGTAACTTCATTGTCAGTTAATGAATCCATACATTTTTCTTCGACAGTGTCTCGAGTAATTTAAGCAAGACAGCATATCGATTGTCCCAGTTCTGGGAATGTTTAATATTATCTTTCAAGGCGGCATTTTAATTGTACTCTTTAAATTTCTGTTTGGTCTTTTAGTGCACAGTTTCTAGTGAGTCCATGAGACTAGACTGTCATACTCTGGAGTTCTGGATCCTTGTAGCTGTTGGGCCTGAACCATGACACTCGATGCCAGATAAAGCCTCTTCTCTTCTTGAGTCCATATTTTATGCCACCACATGTATTAAAATGTGCTTGAAACTCCATCAGTGGTGTGGTACCATCAAACGTTTGTTGTATTTTGAATGGCTGTTGCAGTTTATTTTATTCCCAAAATTTTAATCTCTTTTTTTGGTGAGCTTGATTTTTTCCATGAGGTCTCGATGGCATCATTTGATCTTCAATTTTGACAGTCCTGTGTGTACTCTTTTCGATTTATTGCTTCAATTCCCGAATTTCTTGGTTAATTCTTTATTGTGAATGTATCATTGATGATACTGTGATTTTCATTTATTGATAAGATTTTCCAGGTTTGCAGCTACTTCACAAAATAATTGTCCCACTGATGCCACCAAATTGTCTGGCAAGCAGTCTGTTTGAAATCATACAATGGACTTGTTTATATTAATACAGGCTTCTAGATCTACTCTAATTTCCCCATCCTTCCTGTATATTTCCCTGTCAGTAAGATGTTACAATCCCACCCAAGATCACAAGGTCATTACTTTTATATCTGAAGCCCATAACAATTTTCTTCACTAATGAATACGCCACAGCCAACTTCTGTTTATATCAGATCACTTTCTCCAGTTTATGGCGCTATTAGACACACCTTAACCTCATTTGACATCTGTCACTTAAAAGGCTACTTTTGGGAACTAATTACAATGTCATCAAAGAAGTGTTTCTGCAGTATTATTTAACTGGAGAAATGGTAGCTGTAAAGAGATGCTGATTTCATTAGCACGTGGGTGTTGCTTTGGAGTTTTTTTTATTTAAACTGCTTTGGATGCAGAGTTTTAGGGCGGCGTATCCAGTAAGGTTCCTTCCCTACCCTGGTTTCGGAACTCCTTCCATCTTTTACCTGAAGCTCAACAAACACGAAAACCCAGGCAGGCCTATAATTTCCGGTAAATGACATCTCACAGAATGGCTATCACAATATCTGGAGCATTTCTTGAGACCTTACATCCACAAATTACAATGCTATCATCATGACACTTATGATTAACTCATTTTATCACCAAATCAAGCGAACCATTACCAACAAATACAATGATTGTCAACTTTTAGCATCTGGCCATTTTACACCATAGCTGTAGGTACATGCCTTAGATGATAATGAAATGAAGTTGCAGCATGGATGAGAAAATATGGTTGACTTCATATCAAAGACAAAACAACTTTTATCATTCAACTCAACCTACATCTTTTCTGGACACAGCAACCAGACTGGTGTTACGTGACTAGAGCATCATACAAAGTAACAAACAAAAGAGTGAAGCCAACAAGCTTTGTAAATTTAACAAAATAATTTATTTCCCTAGAAAACGGTAAAAATATGAAAAAAGATTTACAGTTTGTGAATACAATCCAAAAATTAATCCTGGAATTTAAAACTACAAGTCCTATCACCAAAAGTTCTAAATGAATCGAAGTTCAAATCCCGACGAAGTTCCAAGATGGGGGACGATGACGTCAGATGGGGTTGTTGTACTGATGTCAACAGTTCTTCATTGAATCACAATTTATAATGTTCCAGTTTAGAATTCCAGAATAAATTTCCACTAAATGTCTTTGTCCCAGAATCTTGATGAAGAAGAGCACTTGTATGTTTTCCAGAGTGAATAAATTATTAAATCCAAAATATAGAAGAATTTTAAATCAACTGGCAATAACAGTAACAAAAAACACCTTGAGCTCTGAAGGTGATGGATATGACTGACAAAAACCTCTACAAAATATCTGTTTTAATCCGCGATTTTAGATCACATGATGACCCAAATGGTCACCCAATCCAAACAATGCAGTAAAGTAACATGTCAATTTGCATGTAGGCTACTATACCTTTAACTTAAGAATAAAATATTCCCACACTGGAAATGAATTTTAAAAAACTGTTTACAACAGAGCCAGCACGTGGGCTGAACATGACCTTAGTAATGACCAATCATTTTCACTCTCTGTTTACCAATCTCTGAAACTAAAAATAAAATTAAGCAATACTTTTGCGCTCTAACCAGGTTAAAAGAAGTGAACTGAATTTACTGGGATAAATGTCAAATCCAGTAAAAAAATTATCATTACAATAAAATGTAAGGAAACAAAAATAAAATAAAAAAAGAATTTAAAACTAGCAATTATATTACATATACGTAACACTTCCCCCTATAAAGAAAAAGAAAGATTTATATAATAAAGCTTTCTTTTTACCATATGTTAATTATGCATGAGGTGAAAATTTCATAAGAACTCTTATGAATTATACAAAGTGTACATGAAATAGTATTTCTATACACAGAAAAGTGCATCTGCAATCAAATTGTCTTTTCCTTTGATGTCAAGATTATATTCTTATAAAACAAACAACACCTTAATAATCTTTGATTTTTGTTTTTCATCTTGTCGATGAAAGTATGGGGGTTGTGGTCACTAAACACAACAATCAGAGAAGGAGCTGAACTAATGTAAACTTCAAAATGTTGTAATGCCAAAATTAAAGCCAAACATTCCTTCTCGATTGTTGAGTAATTTCTTTGGTGCTTATTTAATTTCTTAGAAATATAGCACACTGGATGATCAACACTGTTGCTATCCTCTTGAATCAATACTGCTCCAACCCCAACATCACTTGCATCAACAGATGTTTTAAAAGGTTGACTGAAATTTGGAGCTGTAAGAACTGGTGCACTTTTAAGTATGGCCTTTAACTTGTCAAAAACCTCCTGACATTTTTCAGTCCAGAGAAACTTGTTTTTCTTAGTCAATAAATTTGTCAGGGGTTCAGCAATATAAGAAAAATTGGAACAGAATTTCCGATAGTATCTAGCCATACCCAAAAATCGCATCAGTTGCTTTTTACTTACAGGCACAGGAAATTCAGAGATAGCCTTGACCTTAGCATCTATAGGTTTAACTTGTCCATGTCCCACAATATGTCCTAGAAATGTTACACAAGCATGGTAGAACTCACTTTTAGATAAATTGATTGTCAAACTTACATTGGTGAGTCTGTCAAAGAATTTCTGAATCGTGGCTAGATGTTCTTTCCAGGTGTCATTATAAATGATGACATCATCAATGTAAGCATCACAATTATCTAGACCAGAGGTAATCATAGTCATCAAATGTTGAAAAGTACTTGGGGAACCCTTCATTCTGAACGGCATTCCTTTAAATTGATAGAGTCAATCTGGAGTCACAAATGCGAAATTTCCTTTGCCCTTTCTGTTAGTGGAATTTGCCAAAATCCTTTCAGAATGTCAAATTTGGTGATATACTTGGCATTTCCAATTTTATCAATGCAGTCATTGATTCTTGGTAATGGAAATGAATCTGTCTTTGTCACACAGTTCACCTTCCTATAATCAGTGCACATACGGAAAGCTTTATCTGGTTTTGGAACAAGTATACATGGTGAACTCCACTCACTTTTACTGGGCTGTATGAAATCATTCTCCAGCAAATACTGAATTTCCTTTATCAAGTATTCCTGTTTGAGAGTGTTCATCCTGTACGGGTGTTGCTTTACAGGTTTTGAATTTACAATTTCAACATCATGAAATAGGAAGATCTGAAAATAAGTGCTCATATTTGTTGTTGTTGTTGTTGTTGTTGTTGTTGTGGGGCTTAACGCCATTTTTCAGCACACGATAGGCTATACATGGCGGCCAGTATTAATGGTGGAGGAAGAAACCGGGAAATCCCCAGAAAGAACCGCCAACCCACGAGAAGCTACTGGCAAGCTTTCTCACATATCCACATTCGCCGAATCCTAGACTCGAACCCACGCAGACAGAGGTGAGATGGCAGTGATCCGTAATGAAGAGCGCTTTAGACCACTCGGCCACTCGGGGCACCTGCTCATATTTCAATAATAACTGTTTAAGTTCATTCTTTTCTTCTTGTTGCAAATGCGAAAGTTTTTCTTGTCCAGATTTTTCATAATTTCTGAATTCCAAAGATTTGTTCCTCCAAGAGCAGTAGAGTCCGATTGAATTTCTTCACTTAAATCCTCAGTTTGTGGGACAGGTACAACTAAATTAATTGCATGATTTACCTGGCTATCTCTCTCAATATACTCCTTTAACATGTTAATGTGGCAAAGTTGTTTTTGTTTTGCCTCCCAGGAGTATTTATGATGTAATTTAAATCATTTTCTTTCTTTTCAACCGTATATGGACCATAATACTTGGCCTGAAGGGGATTTTGTGGAATGGGCAAGAGAGCCAGAACTCTATAAAGAGGCTGAAAACTCCTATCCCTTGACTTTTTATCATATCTTGATTTCATTTTTGACTGAGTAGAGTGCAGATTTGCTCTTGCAACCTCACAAGCCTTTGACAACTTGTACTTAAAATCAGAAACATAATCAAGAAGATTGAGCTCAGTATCTTCATTTGAAAGAAGTTTCTCTTTCAACAGTTTCAAAGGTCTATACACGGTATGTCCAAAAACTAGTTCAAAGGGACTGAATCCTAAAGATTCTTGAACAGACTGCCTAACAGCAAACAAAAGTAAATAAATGCCTTCATCCCAATCTTTACTCATATCAAAGCAATATGATCGAATCATATTCTGCGGAGTCTGATGAAATCTTTCTAAAGCCTCTTGGCTTTCAGGGTGATAGGCAGAAGATTTAAATTGTTGAATGCCTAATTCGTGTATTGCTTGCTGGAAAATTCCAGACATAAAATTTGACCCTTGATCTGATTGGATAGATTTGGGAAGGCCAAATTGAGTAAAAAATACTTTATCAAAGCTTTTACTATAGTTTTTGTTTTAATATTCCTCAAAGGAATTGCCTCTGGGAACCTTGTTGATGCACACATTATGGTGAACAGGTATTGGTTGCCTGGCTTGGTCTTAGGTAAGGGACCAACACAATCTACCATTATTCTACTAAATGGTTTGTTAAATGCAGGAATAGGTCGCAGATGAGCCTTAGGTATCTTCTGATTGGGTTTTCCTACTATTTGACAAGTATGACAAGATCTACATAATTTACAAAAATCAGTTTTGATTTTTGACTAATAGAAGCGAGTCAGAATCTTGTGATAAGTCTTATTAATCCCTAAATGACCAGCCAGAGGAGTTTTATGGGCCAGACTAAGTATTTCTTGTCTGTATAATTTTGGAACTACAATTTGATAGTTCACTGATCACTCGTCATTAGCAGGTACCTTTGGAGGTCTCCATATTCTCATAATAATTCCAGTTTTAATAATAATTCTCATAATAATTCTCAGTTTTAATAATAATTCTCATAATAATTCTCAGTTTTAATAATAATTCTCATAATAATTTTCAGTTTTAATAATAATTCTCATAATAATTCTCAGTTTTAATAATAATTCTCATAATAATTCCAGGAGATCTCAGGATCTTTCTCCTGTTCGACGACAAGTGATTGTCGTTTGTCACCCTGATGAGAAAAAAGAGAAAGAATAGTTAAAAGAGGATCACTGTGATCAATACTTTTTGATTGATCCAAACAAGGAGTAAAAGTGACCTCATCAAAAGCCTGACCAATACATGTGACAGCTAAAGGAATACTTTCCTTATCAAAATCATTCTCAATAGCTTTCTTTGCCATAGCTCAAGTAACTGCACAAGCTGGGTAAAAATCAGGGAATTCTTTTTCAATAGGATCAACTTCCTGATCCAAAGAAGGCTTGTCAGTTACAAGTGGATTAACCACAACCTTGTCTTCAGCTAGGTCATTGCCTAGCAACAAATGAATGCCCACAACGGGTAAATTAGACACTATTCCGACTGTCACAGGTCCTCAAACTAAGTCTGATGACAAATTTACAGAATGGAGAGGAACATTAAGAAAACCGCACTCTACTCCCTGAATGAGAACACTCATTAGAAGAAGACTTCTCAGAAAAAGGCAAAGTATCTGATAATAAAAGACTCTGAGAAGCTCCTATATCCATTAAAATTTTAATAGGGATATGATTGGCCAAATCACCCAAGAGTGATATAGAACCATTCGACATGAATGGTTCATGATTCTCCATAATAAAATCAGACTGGGATTTATTAGACCCAACAAATGTATTGCTGTCAATACATGACTTTGACCTTGACCTCTTAGAAATAAGAGCATTTGGGATATGTCTGTCTTGAATTCTGATGCTTATATTTCAATTTGAAGCAATCAGAAATAACATGCCCTTTCTTCTTGCAATAGGTACACGTAGGAAGAGACAAGGATTTTGAATCAAGCTTATCAGAAGCTTGATTGTTAAAAGTTGTGCCAGATTGAGTTTTAGAAGGAGTCGTATTAGGCTGAAATACTTTTCTACCAGCAGACTTCTGAGTGGAAGACTTGCCTACAACAGAAACTTTATGAGTTAAGAAATACTCGTCAGCAGCACAAGCAGCATTTTCCAAGGTTTTGATCTTATGCTCTTCAAGATGAGTTTTAATGTCACTAGGAACACAGTTCTTGAACTCTTCAAGTAATATGAGTTGTTTGATATTTTCATAATCATGTTCAACTTTCTTAGCTAAGCACCATCTCTCAAATAACTGCTCTCTTTCTCTTGCAAATTCGACATAAGTTTGTCCAGCTTCGTTTTCATAGTTTCTGAATTTTTGCCGATAAGCCTCAGGGACTAACTCGTAACCCTTTAAGATGCATTTCATAACCACATCATAGTCAGCACTTTGTTGAACTGACAGTGAATGATAAATATCACTAGCTTTACCAACAAATACACACTGTAATAATTGAGGCCAATGCTCCCTTGGCCATTTCAAATTTTCAGCGACCATTTCAAAACGAGGAAAATATTTGTCTACTTCTTTTTCTCTGAAAGGGGGCACTAACCTGATATTCTTTGTAATGTCAAAACTTGAATTTGTATGTGAAGTAGAAATGTGCCTTTCACTTGCCAGCTCTATTTCTTTCATTCTGATTTGAAATTCCCTTTCATCCTTCTCTCTTTGCAATTGCATCTGTCTCTCTCTCATCCTTCTCAAATTGTAACTGTTTATCTTTCTCTCTTTCCTCACTCTCTCTCTCTCAAATTGTAACTGCATTTGTTTTTCCTCTTCATCTTTCTGAAGTTCCAGCTTCCTTAACTCTAATTCCATGTTGTATTTCATTTTTAATTCCTTTACTTTAATGTCAGAGTCTGATACAGACTTACCGACCGAAGCCAAAACACTTTTATCCAAAACATTCTTCTCAACCAAATACTGAATCAAAATGTTTTTAATTTCTTGCTTCATTAAGGAAGATTTTGCCTCATAAAGATTGCATTTTCTGGCAAGTTCAAGCAGTTCATCTTTTTTCAAGCTATCCAACTGCTCCTGAGTAGGATTAGAAAGAAATGTTTCCACTTTTGATGACATTGTGAAAAAGCCTGTTGATTCCACTAAAGATTTCAAACAGAATGTGAAGAAGTACTTGGGATTTAAAAACTAGGGGAATTTAAATTTCAAAAATGAATTTTCTGAAATATTTTAGCCAAAATTAAAATATCCCAAGGACGAGACCCCAATTTTCTTTGTTACGTGACTAAGGCTCGTACAAAGTAACAAAGAAAAGAGTGAAGCCAACAAGCTTTGTAAATTTAATAAAATAATTTATTTCCCTCGAAATCAGGGTAAAGATGTGAAAGAAGACTTACAGTTTGTGAATATAATCTAAAAATTAATCCTGGAATTTAAAAATATAAGTCTTATCACTAAAATGTTCTGAATGAATTGAAGTTTGAATCCCGACGAAGTTCCAAGATGGGGGACGATGACATCAGATGAGGTCGTTGTACTGATGTGAACAGTTCTTCGTTGAATCACAATTTGTAATGTTCCAGTTTAGAATTCCAGAATAAATTTCCACTAAATGTCTTTGTTCCAGAATCTTGATGAAGAAGAGCACTTGTATGTTTTCTAGAGTGAATAAATTATTAAATCCAAAAAATAGAGCATTGAAGGTGACAGCTACGACTGACAAAACCTCTACAAAATATCTATTTTAATCCGTGATTTTAGATCACATATTGACCCACATGGTCACCAATCCGAACAACGCAGTAAAGTAACATGTGAATTAGCACGTAGGCTACTATACCTTTAACTTAAGAATAAAATATTCCCACACTGGAAATGAATTTTAAAAAAAAACAACGTTTACAACAGAGCCAGCACGTGGGCTGAATATGACCTTGGTAATGACCAATCATTTTCACTCTGTTTGCCAATCTCTGAAACAAGGTCAGCTAAAAATAAAATTAAGTAATACTTTTGCATTCTAATCAGGCTAAAAGAAGTGAACTGAATTTACCAGGAAAAATGTCAAATCCAGTAAAACAATTATCATTACAATAAAATGTAATGAAACAAAAATAAAATTAAAAAAAAAAGAGTTTAAAACGATCATTTATATTACATATACGTAACACTGGTGAAAAACAAACTCCACACAGACATATATCCAGAACCAAATGATAGAACAACATTGTCTTCTCCCATTCAGCTGTCATCCAAAGCATTGCATTCAAAACATGCTGTATAGCTCGGCAATGAGGATACGTAGAATTTGGTCTGATAATGACACATTCCTGAAAAAGACAAAACAGTTGTCTGAACATTTTAAGAACTGACAGCCAGGACATAAATATAGAATGCAATATGTGTGTTTGTGTCTATTGATATATTCACGTTAATCTTCAGGTGGAAGATGATCCCACTATTAGTGTTTGTTCATTTGGACCATGGCTGATTCGGACTAAAGAATGGGCTGATTTGGACCAAATTACTGGCTGATTTGGCCCACACAACAGGCAGATTCGGACCATGTGATAAACAATGGAATACACATACCTGATTTATTTTAGTAGTTACTACTGTTTTCATATGCACAGTAACAGGATGTAAAAGGTTTTCGTTTAGCTAGGCTAAATCAAAACAAAACAGACATGAGCTATTGCATTTACATTATTTTTAACTGAAATAACTTTCCAATGTTTCATAAAGAACTATATATAAAGTTAACTTTTATAAATCAAGCCAATATCAGCACTATCAAACAGTAATGCATATAAATTGACCCAATATATTTATTAATTTATCAAGCAGATGGTCCTCCCTATGCTTATTACGTACTTATTTCTCATGCAAATCGTCCTCTCTGTGTATTAAATGTACAAAATGAATCGTATATAGAGTTAATGATAAATGAAACGATGGTATTACATACATCACTGCAATCATTAAGTTTGTATCTACTGTTAAGGACTTTCGAGTAAAATATCGAAGCAGTAAACTAATTTATTTTCATTTTAACCTTTGAAACAGTTGAAATTATTTCTTTTACAGCAAACATTGAATCCATTAAATATTGATCTTTGAATATATATATTTTATATTAATACATAAATATTACGGCATTCATTTTTTGTATATTAAGTTTTAAAATTATCTAATATGCTATATAAAAACTTTTCTAAAAAAGAAATAAACATACTCAGTCTAATATTATCGATGACAATAAAGTAACCAAAACATTAGCTTGCTGAGACCAACATATAGACAAAGACAAATTAACTGCATTAATTGTTGTTTAGTGTTAGTAATTTACAGACTGTTAAATGATCTGTTATGAATTAGAGAAAAAAAGTACATACGGTGATTTAAACAAGATTAAAATATATTTCATATTGCGAAGTTCATAAAATTAAGACAATATGGACATATAATATTGGTGTGTGATATTGCATGGAACTAAATCAGAGATTTTACAGAACCCCACTTTTCCCTTTTTAATAGAAAAGTTGTATTTGGTACTTTTAGTATCTATCAGTATAATACACAGCATTATGACAAATTCTACATAAACTGAAAAAAGACATTGACATTGTTTTATGTTAATTATTACAAAGTCCTAATGATTATCAGAATATAGACATATGATATAGTATTGAATTAAATCTTAAATTGACAGGACCCCATTTTAATTTTTAGTATATGTGTTGCTAACACTGTTACGTATATGTAATTAAATTGCTTGTGTGTTAGTTTTAAAATTCTTTTTATTTTATTTTTGTTTCATTACATTTTATTGTAATGATAATTTTCATTGGATTTGAAACTATTTTCCAAAAATTGGCTTGACCTGATTAGATCTTAATGTTACTACAGCACTATTTTTAGCTCAGTTTTTGTAAACATCAGGTGATAACGATTGGCTATTTCCAAGGTCATTTCGGCCTGCGTGTTAACTGGATTGTAAACAGCCTTTTTATTCTATATATTTTCAGCATGAGAATTTGGTTCTTAAATAGGGCTATTCTTGCATACGTGATAAATAGCATTTTTTATTGCGATGTTCAAATTAGTAAATCATGTAACCTATCACGTGGAGCACCAAGTGATCTAAAATTGAGGCTTAAGACAGTTATTTTCTACTAGATCTAGTCAGAGTCATTCTTAACACCTTGAGGGAACAAGGTGTTTCTATTCTTGGTGTCAGATTGTTTAAAGTTTTATTTGTTTTTAGAATTTAATAATTTATTCTCTAGGAAACTAACAAGTGTACTTTTTTATAAAAAGTTTGGGAGAAAGAAATTCAGTGAAAATTTATTCTGGAATTCTATATGGAAACATAAATTGTGATTCAATTGAGGATCTGTTACATCAAGACAGCCATCATCTGACGTCATTGCCTCCATATTGGATTTTCATCGAGATTCAAACCCGGATTCAGTTAGAACTGTTTCGTGATAGGACTTATATTTTTCAATTCTAGGATTAATTTTTGGATTATATTCACAAACTGTAAGTTCATTTTCACATTTTTACCGTGTTTTTTAGGGAAATAAATTATTCTTTTTAAATATACAAAGCTTGTTGGCTTTCACTCTTTTCTTTTGTTACTTTTGTAGGAGCCTATATGTAACAACACTAATAGCATACAATATAATGTACAGGATAAATATTAATTCTAACATAAGCATTAAGATACTCAGGCCAATCTGTATATTTTTTTAAAAGATAATGCATAAGCCCTGATTACTCAAGTTTTGTTATTGTATGTTAGTAATTGTACTATTTATTAATAAATTAAACTATTTAAATTTTGCACAAATGTGAATGAGCTGTTTTAAAAGTATTTCACTGTTAAATGCTGATAATTAAACAGTCTTACGTTATTTATGTTCATTATTTATAACATCTAGATTATCACGCGTTCAATAGGGGTTTTGTTTCCTTATATGCATATTTGAACTGTTCATCATACCTGGGAATTAAAGAGAAATACAAAATTTTAAACAAATCTAAAAGTCACATATAAACCCTGGAAACAACTTTATAATATTTCACATGGTTCGAATCAGCCCATAATTTGGGCTGAATAAGCCAGATCGGAATCAGCGATGTTACGAGTCATCATGTTATCTGCGACTGGCCATCACACAGCCATCATGGCTTCATGTAGTAAAGAAAGGATAGCTATACAATTTGTACTTGAAATATGAACGGCAATTCAACAGACCTAATTTAGACTCTACTGTTCATATTAATTTTCGAGTCTGCTTTCAGTGAAACATGAAGCATCACTTACAGCATCACTTGTAATAATGGCACAGGCCTATGCAGACAACACTTATAAATATAATTCTGGTCATCACAGAACTTCCCCGTAAACACTATGCTGAGCACAAAGCGATATGTTATGCAACACTTTTTAGATACTGGCTGATCATAATAATACTTATGAGTGTGATGACGATATGACTGGTCGTGATGATGACGACTATGATGATAATATCAGTAAAGGCAAACACACATGCATATTAGTGTCAGTCACTTTGAAATGATATGCAACTTTATAAGATTCATGTATGTTTGAATTTTAGTACTGTCATGATTACATTCATACATTTTTCCTGCTTCATATTTCTCTTCTCAAATAATGATATATGACATTTTCTGTAACATGGATAAAAATTTTTTGTAGACTTGTGATCCTGCCTACTGCATAATTTCAGCATATTGGAACTATCGTAAATAATTAGGCAAATTTAGGATTGTTCCAGTATATGAGGACATATTCTTTCTACAATGACTTTCTAACGCTTATGACTTTGTATACAGTTATAATTTTGTCATGACAAGAATTAAAATAATATTAGGATTTGTTGTTTCTTAGCACATTAAAAAGGAAGGATCCCTCTTTCTATGACACAATGGCCTTGATGCTTCAAATCTGGTCAAATTTCTTTTATCTAACTTCTCCTTGTGCACAATTACTTATATTGTTTCATCTACACATACATGTAGGGCATTATATTGTTGCAAAATGTCCTATAATAATAATAATAATTTGGACTTAGTACAGTGCCTAATCTTTAGAAACTCGAAGCGCCTTACAAAATTAGATCACACACACACACAAACATGGACAAGACCACAAAATAAACACTACGAAACCAAAAACAGAAACATGCTAACAACCAAGGAAACAAACATTATTAAGTCTTTAAGTCTGTTCCTAATGTCGAAAAAGATGAATGTTAAGAGCACTCTTGAATGAGATCAGTGTCCTTCTGTCATAGATCAATGGGCAATCATCATTCCATGTAGCTGTAACCTGATACGCAAAAGAACATTGCATGATTTCATTTTAACAGGGGGAACGATGAGAACATGAGTCTTTGTGTCTTATTCTGGATCGAACGGGTAGCCAGTGAAGCTTACATAACAGGGGAGGTGTGTTCAGTTCTTCGTACTTTAAGGATGATCCAAACAGCTGTGTTTTGAACACTCAGAACTTTCTGTAGAAGATTCTGATCTGAATCCGATAGAAATGAAGTACAATAGTCCAGTCTTGAAAGTACTAACGAACACAAATGTTTTGGACGCATCAACCAAAATAAAACTGCAAATGGAGCTGATGAGTCTCAGTTTCAGATATGCAGACTTGCATATGTACATTACATGTTGGTGTAATGTGAGCATCCTGTCGAGGGTGACACCTAGGTTTCGTGATGATGGTGTGAATTTAGTGTTGATGTTGCTGATAATTGTTGCTTTAGGTAAAGGATGTGAAAGCAAAATTCTTTGTGTGGTGATCAGGATGGCTTCAGTTTTATCATCATTTATCTGCAGCTTGTTACATGTCGTTCATGACTTCACATCAGAAATGCACCTCTCTACGCTCTGAATGGTAGCCACAACTTCAGTTTGTATATTTGAATGTTTGTATATTTGAATGTCATCAGCGTACAATCAGTGGGACACCAGATGACTCTTGAGAACAGCTGAGTGTACAGAATGAAGAGAACGTGGCCAAGAAAAGACCCTTGTGGAACACCAAAACATAAATCAACTGGGCTGGAATGTCAATTTGTGTCCTGTTGGCTAAGTAGGATTTGAACCTTAATGAGACAGTACCATGAATACCAAATACATGCTTGCGACAGTGAAGCAGTATATCATAGTATTTTGTGTCAAATGCCACAGTAAAGTTAAGGAGGGTGAGGATTGTAATCTTTCCACTACCCAGACCAGAGAGAAGGTCGTTAACTACTCTCAGAAGGGCAGTTTCAGTACTATGGAGAGGGCGATATGAAGACTGTACATTTACTAAAAAGACTTTGCATTCAGATGAGATACAAGTTGGGATAGAACATATAAAACATTGACCTGGCAAGAATATTTTTAAAACAATCTGAATTCAGATGAGATACAAGTTGTGATAGATTTTTTAAATGAATAAGAGGTTAGAAACATGGTAGTAGGTTTTTAAATCATTAGGTTCATGTGTCAGTTTTTTCAACAGAGGCTTTACTACGGTAGTTTTGAATGGTGATGGAAATTCCTGGATTATAGTGAAGCATTGATAATATTGGTTATTGAAGGCAATATTTAATCTAATCACTCCAGCAGTAGTGAAGTCGGAATCCAAATGAGTTCACATGAATTTGAGGAGCTCTTCATCACAATTGTATGTACCAAATCCATAGAAACAAGTTCAAATGCTATTAACGTTTGTCATATATATTCTGGTCACAACTCTATGGTGACAGTGGGTCAGTTGAAATTGTGTTGTCAGCTTATCTCTAATGGATTGAACTGTGTTGGGGAAGAAATTTGCAAGTAGGTTCGGAAGGTCAACTGGAGAGAAGGTCGCAGAAAGTGGCGTACAATTATTTCTTAGCAACGTTCATCTTAGCAGCTTCATATATCTAATTATAAATAGTGAGGCCGTTGGAAAACCGAATCCTAATAATATTGCTTGCATACTTTCTGAGTCAGTAGCTTATAAAGCTTTTGGAGTTTCATTTAGTTAGTCTGTCAAAACTATGGCTCAAAAGATATATACACATTATTGTTATGTTATCTCCTTGTTTGATTTTTCATTTGAATGCAAAATATAAAGGTATTTTTGTCCTAATATGTAAGAAACTAGGATACATTACATGATGTGAAGGAATGAATTTTGTAGTTCGATAGACCTGACATTTGTATCAAATGACATTCAGTAACATTTAGACATTGCTGACTAAAATGATTGTCTTAAGATCACTTTGATTCCCTTGAATTTTGTAGATGCAATTGCCTGAAGTTATTCTTTATTCCAATATGTAGAAGGTAACTAGTAATATGTTTTTACTTTAATTCTATATAGCTTACTTAAATAGATTTGAAGTATGTTTACAGCATCAAAATATTCGTTTCATTATATTTTGGTTTCTGGTGAGCAGGTCCATGTAGATATTTATGAGTTACTTTGTATTGTATAACCACCATATTATGTTAACAACTGCCTTATTCTTATCCATAAGGGTATAGCAATGTTTTACATAGTAGTCAGAAGGCTGATTTGAAACTTCCTCCTAATAAGACCACTAAAACAAGAGAGCCTTTATGTTGCTCTTTTAAGGACATTTCAAATGCATTCTAGGTAGAATGTAACTATTTACAGGTATTGCAGAAGGTCCAGACAGTTTCATCCGTCTGACAAAGCAGTTCAGGTATATCAAATCAAACTTGTTAAAGAAAGATGCCGATGAAATAGCTGAATGCCTTTTAAATAAAGAACTTATTACAAAGGATGAACACGAAACAATAGCAGACCTTAAAAGAAAACCTTGTGTCGATACTCTACTGAAAAAAATCATCCTTGGAGACAGAGACCAGATGAAAACCTTTATCAGGGTGCTTAGATCTGTTAACCTAAAGGTGTTCAGAGAACTAGAAGCAACCGAAGTTACAGATGAAGATAGATCAAGTAAGAAAAGGATAGTGTGTTCTTCATCTTAAGTGTATCATTCAGAAGAGTTTTATCACATGTATTTTACTGAAATGTCAACACATCAGGAAATAATTTTAGCACACTCCCTCATGCCCGAAGGAGACCTTCCACTTCAAAAGTAACACTATAACATCTCAGTTGATAGTGAATCTAGTTAATTGGAATGCAGTGTTATGTGAAACTGCTTGAAGCAAATAAACAATCAAGATGTTGCAGTCTTTCTTTTGAAGTAATTTCACCCCACCCGACTGTTGGGGACATGGGCCTTAATACATTCTTTGCTTAGTTTAACAAGTTAACAAGATGCACAACCTTGTCATTTCTACCATGTCTATGTGAAAATTCACAATGTAAGAAGAAAAACCAACTAAAGACTGTCATGACAATATATAATATTTACATAGCATCGAATGTCTCCGAATAACAAGGGAAGTTAAATGAGTGTGATGTTTTTCCTTGTTTTTTGTTACTATCATAACCAGGTATTTTCATAACCACTAAACTTTTTAACATTGTATTATATGAATAATATTTATATAATTGATAATAATTTATAATTTATTTTATGCAGTAAATAATCCGGCCACAGAAAAACAAGTACTTTTATAACAAGTTTAAGTGACAATTATTATTCACAATAATATTTAAGAAAGGTCTTGCTAAGCTATTTCATCATGTATATGTACTGACAAAAACATGAAGTGTTGTTTTGATGTTGACATTTTATGACATGCTTTTAATAGTTATATTCATAGTTTTTATAGGTAGACGCATTAAGTATATCCGCCGACAGACCGAAAACAAGTTTATTTAGCCTTTTGTCTTTCTTTTCAGGGTTTAAGCAACTTAAGGAACGTGCACTTCAAGTGACAAAGGCAAGGAGTCGATCAGACTCAGAAAGCATCCTTGACAAAAACGACATTCATTTCTTTCAAAATCACCTATCACCTTCTCGGGAGGTTGTTGATTCCATAAATGATGCCATGTTGGCCCGTTTCTATTTCACCGTACGGGATCACTCCAACGTACTAGAGTGCGAACAGTTAGATCCAAAAATACAAAAGCTGTGTGAGACAATGAACCTTTGTGATATGGATGTTGAAAACGAGCTGAAGAGTCTCTTAAGAGCCAGTTTGTACGAAGAATGGATGGAGCGCAGGAAGAGAAAGGGTAGGTAAAGTATAGTAACAAATGATAATTCTCTGAGATATCTTTTGTACTAAGTTACTGGATAGCTAGTCAAACCTTTCTTTCCTAAACTTTCTAGTATATACATTGACATTGAAACTTTCAACTGATGTTGGTTTCATCATATTCAGATTGATTACTGAAAAGTATTTCTGACTTTAACTAAAATATATTATGCGGCCAGCACTGATTCACATATGGGATGGCTATTTTCATTGAGTAAAATGGTAGAACAGTGTTTATATTAAAGTACTTTTACATTCACTCTGCTTGATAGCAAGAATTTTCAAGGATGTAGAAGTATTTTATCTAATAGTACTAGTGAAGTACAAGAAGAAAAAACAACAAAGCAGTCCAATCAGAAATCCTGGAAGGTCGTAAACATGTTGACAGAGAAGAAACAAATGTTTGAAATTTAATAAAACAGCTTTTGTTATACAATGAAGACTGTTATATAAAACTAAAGGAGTAATTGGTTTCAAAATTCGAGATAAGCAAGTTGGGTCGAACATTGTTGTGTTGTAGTTCTAGTTTACCGTAAAATTCAGAGGAAGATGAACCAAACTTCTTAAATGTTTGTCATTTCTATCTGTTGAGCCATTATTTAAAGAAAAGGTACAAAACTGAGATAGGTGAGTTAAATTTTATTTGACTTGTCTTTTAAGGAAATCATGATAGACTGCAGATTCTTCGATGGCTAAATTCCAGAGTGTCCCTGGTTCGTTTTATGTTTCAAACCCTTCGTTTCAATAACGCAGTTGATGGCTGCATCATTTTAAAATTTTCGACTGGAGATGGATTCAACATAGCTTCTTTGACCAGAGAGTTTGTACAGGAGAATGTAACAGATCTTCTATGGAAGGGATATTTGGAAACTCAAATAAGCATCAAGAATCCGGTGCGCATCACAGTCTTCATCATGTCCCCTAGCAAAAATGGTATGATTTAATTTTAAAATAAAAATCAATTTTAGATCTGTCAAGTTGTGTTTTCCTAAACTTTGCTTTCAGCTAGCAATGTGAAAGACTATCCAAAATTGCCCTACTCATTAGAATCAAGAAATATTTACCAGTGGAAACTCACAATCTATACAAGTCGTATATTTGTCCAATAATGGATTACTGTTCAAATGTATGCAGAAACTGTGCTAAATCTCAGCTGGACAGGATTTATAAACTTCAGAAACGAGCAGCACACATATTTTTAGATGCATTTATTGATCATCCCTCAAAAGCACTGTTTACCCTAACTCAAATGGTTCACAATATATGAAAGGATAGATTTTCACAAGGCAGTTCTTGTAAATAGATGTCTACATGGAACTGTACCAGAGTATTTTCAGGACTTATTCAGACCTTATACAGCTCAATATCAGTTGAGGTCAATGTCACATGGAAGCCTTCTAACACCAAAACCAAAAACAGAGCAATTTAAATAGAGCTTACAATACTCTGGTACAGTTCTGTGGAACAAGCTACCACTACATGTAAAATCTGCTGAAAATATTACAGTATTTAAGAAGAGATATCATGAGCATGTATGTGTTTCTAATAAATGATGGAATTTCATATTTTAATACTAAACATGTTAAAATAAACAGTAATTATTGCTATCTCTCATGCAATGCACATTGTTATACTCTCCTTAAGAGGGTCTTAATGGAGAATAGTCCTTGACTAATGATTCACCCTATATAAAATAAAGTATTATTATTATTATTATTATTATTATCAAAAATTTATGAAAAGAAAATCCAACCATATCACAATGATTTTTATATAATTGTGTTAAGAAAGGAACATGTCAGCAAACAGGGAAAATATAAAACATATTTACTAATACTAGTAAAGAAACATATAAAACATAATCGGTATGTTTCACTATGATGTAAGACGAGAACACGTAAAATGTTTTCACAGGTAATGATGAGATACATTTCTACCTCGACTTTGATGCAACAGATGACAGAACGAGAGGAGACGGCAAGTAATTCCTCAACCACATATGTATATTCTATTTTCAAACCCTAAGTTTCAGGTATTTGTATAAGGTGACTAGTAAAGGTATTACCATAGAAATTGATATTGTCTGGAAGTCTTGTATAATATTTAACTGTTACTTTTATACGTTACTTTCTATTCTTAATATTAGTCAGTCTGTCTGTCTCTCTCTTAATTTTATTGGTGCATGGCTGTCTTTTTCTAGTCTTCTTGGTTTAAACCGCTTGGTTTCAGTGTTTTACGGTGGCGTATCCAGTAAGATTCCTTTTCTTTCCTGGTTTCGGAACCATATATATATATATATATAGCATATGTGTGTGCATGGTGTGTATGCATTAATGTAATTTATCTGTCAAAAGACTATCTACTAATTAAGGTATGCAATAAAGTTGTTTAATGATCAAGTTCTAAGTAATTATATGGCACTGGCTCTTCTACCACAGGCTGAAGACTTGTTAGTGAAAAGAGTTTTGCAACGTAGGGACTAATAGACTTAAAGCATACTTCAGTAGTATTGTGCGATATCTGGCTTTAGATATTAATGGAATTATATTCTTTTTTAAAGTAATGATGAATTAGGAATATTTTCTTCTAACTCCAATTGGCTGAATCATTACATTAAAATTAGAAATTCTAGTATTATGTACATGCATTAGGTGAAAAAGGGAATTTGTTTAATTTAAATCATTATGGCAAAGAAACGATTCTTGGATTAATATAGATGATATATGTAATAAGTTTGAAATGCATGTCAATATCCTAGAGTTTCAACTCATGCGCAAAGCTTTTTTGTCTCACAAACTTCATATAAACATTAATTCAAATGTAGATAGCTATTTTTAAAGAAAGCTCTCATTTTGCTCATTAAGAAAAAAAGGGCTCTAGAAGTATACATAAAAAACTATACTTTAATACTCCTAGGGAAACATCAGTATTGAAATGGAATAAAGAATATGAGTTTAAAGTTCAGAGTGATTGGTATGAATACATTTGTGCCCTTTAAATTAACTAAGTGTCCTCAACTGAGATGGTTCCAAACTAAATTAATGCATAGAATGTTACCAACAAATACATTTTTGAACAAAAGTCCCTACATGCATGTGCTCTTTATGTAACGACTCCTTAGAGACATTATCTTATCTTTTCTGGAACGTTTCCAAACTCCAGTGAATAATTTTAATAAATAAATCCGCCCAAACTAAACACTGAGCACAGCAACAAGACTGATTCCATTTGGGATGTTAAAACTGAAATGCATATTTTATGAAGTAAGCAACATTAATATTAAAACCTAAGACACAATATTACAGCCAGCATGAAGGTTAGCTATGTTTGTAAAACATTAAATGTTGTCAACAAATTCTGGAAGTTCCAAGGGAAATGCCAGTGTATTAGACACAGATTCAGATAGACATGTTTACCTCCATTAATAATGATACTTATATTTAATCTATGCTCAAAGAGAAATGTTAGCTATGTATTATCTTATTTATAAAATAAATGTCACTAATCAGGTACATAATGAACTTGATTTTAAACTAATGTCATTTACAAAATACAAACGTATAATCATGGAGAAAAAAGCCAACAAATGGTACAAATTAAATATACATAACAGTTTGCCCGTATATGTATGTATACTTGTATGTTTGCATACTTATTTTCATGTATATTATGGTTACAATAAATATACTTTCTTTTTTCTTTTGCACTCTCACTCTCACATTCCCTCTCCCTCTGCTTAAGAGACTGTTGACACATTTATATTTGTCTTCCTCTTTCTTTGCTCTCTGTAAATGGGTTTAGAATTAGAATATTGTACTGTGTACTATTGTTGATCATTATTCCCTGTTAAATAGAGTGAACTTTGAATGAATAGTGAGGTAGCCAGTGGGATGGTACCCCGATCCAGTGTTACCTATGTACGGGGAATCGTTAATAAAAAAAATGAGAAAGGAACATGTATGTGCTGATCTGTTTTAAATTAGACAAGTAAATTGCTGTTCTGTGAAGTTTCTGTCTGAGGAGCTATACCCTACATATCTGACCAATTATCAACACAAGCAGAATCTTTGAGATAGATAGCACATATGCAGTTTTGATCTTCAGATAATGAAGAAGATGGTGCCGAGCAAGATTGAAAATATTTTTTGTCCCACAAATTGAGACTCGAAGGAGTTGACTAATTATTATTAACATAATACAATTTGAGAAACTTATAAACCAATATCGCCATCCCTGAATCTACAAAACAACCAAACGGGGACCCCAAGTGGACGAGTGGTCTAAAGCGCTCTCCGTTACGGATCACTGCCATCTCACCTCTGTCTGCGTGGGTTCGAGTCTAGGATTCGGCGAATGTGGATATGTGAGAAAGCTTGCCAGTAGCTTCTCGTGGGTCGGTGGTTCTTTCCAGGGATTTCCCGGTTTCTTCCTCCACCATTAATCTTGGCCGCCATGTATAGCCTATCGTGTGCTGAAAAATGGCATTAAGCCCCACAACAACAACAACAACAAAACAACCAAACAAACATTTATTTAGTTTCTCATTACAGACTACAAACAGACGATTGCAGACCAGGAGAGGCTGTTTCTTTTGGAGCAATTAGACCTGATTGAACTGACTGAATGGATAATGAATCAGCCTGATACGGAGAAAACCACCAAAAAAATGCTTGAGGACAAACTTTCAAGTAGTGATATGTCCAGGAGAGAGGAACTTAACGTCCTTTTAGACAGCATATATGAAATTAAGAATGGGTGAGTTACATAGGATCGTATGGTACGATGCAAAATTTCAAGATTCCCGTTGAACATGCATATTGCCAAGTTGCCAAAATGTTGATCAACAAGTTTTAGTAATAAACAATTCATGAGACCTTGTAAATATTTTTCCTTTAATAACCAAATGAATTATTAGGCGTCAGGTTTTAAGGGGCATCGCTCTGAAACTGACCTCGTGATCTCTGTGGATATAATACTACCTTTTCAGTAATTAGTTTGAAGCATTGATTTTCAAACATTCTGGACCAGTGCAGCACAGAATAGTGCAATATCTTTGCGTTTAATACAGCAAAGTATTTTGTATTTTAACCAGTTTCATTAGAAGACTTCTCAGATAAATGTTATGTATCTAATAATAAAAGACCTTGAGAGCTCCCGTGCTCCTTAAAGTTGTAGAAGGGGTAGGCTTGGCAGAATCATCAATAAGTAATACAGAACCTCTCGTCATGAATGGTTCATAATTCCCCATAATAAAATGAGAATGGGGTTGGCTTGACTCAACTAATGTATTGCTGTCAATATATAACCCTATCCTTACTCTCTTGGAAATAAGAGCATTTGGAATAGCTCTGTCTTGGTTCTGTTGGTTATTGTTCAGCCTTTAGGAATCAGAAATTATGTGTTCTTTTGTCTTGCAATATCTGCAAGTATGAAGAGATAAGGATTACTGATCAGTCTTATCAGATATTTGATTCCTAAAAGTTGTGCCAGAATGAGATTTGAAAATAAAACTGTTGAGTGGAAGACTTATTGACAAATGAAACTTTGTGAGTCAAGGAAAAAGCATCAGATATACCAGCAGCATTTTCTAAAGTTTCGATCTTTTAAGCCTTAAGGTAGGTCTTGAATTCACTCTGGATGCAATTCGTGAAATCTTCAACTAAAACAAGTTGTCAGAGGTTATCGTAGTCTTGACCAACCTTCTTGCCTAAGCACCATCTATCAAATAATTGTTTTTTTTCTATTACAAATTCGACATGAGTCTGTCCAGTTTCATTTCTACATTTCCAAAACTTCTGTCGATATGCCTCAGGTACCAACTCATAACCCTTCAGGATACATTCCTTAAGCAAATCATAATTAGCACTTTGATGTACTGACAGGGGAGTGTAGACTTCAAGAGCTCTGCCAATTAGTACACTTTGTAATAAAAGAGTCCAGTGTTGTCTTGGCTATTTCAGATATTCAGCATGTTTTCCAAAATGAGGAAAAAGTTGATCTACGTCGTTTTCTTTAAAAGTCGGCACTAAGCTTGCATTTCTGGTAACATCTACACTTTTAATTCGTGTGTAAAGTGGGAAGTGCTTTTCATGTGCCAGTTATACTATTTTTAATCTAAATTGCATATCCTTTTCTTCCTTGTCTCTTTCTCTCTGTATTTCCATTTCTTCTTTTTTCATTTGTATCTGCATTTGTCTTTTTCTTTCATTTTTCTGCAACTGCATTTCTTTCTCTTTCTCCAAATGCACTTGCCTATCTTCTATTTCTCTCTTTCACCCTATCCTCTTCCCACACCTACAGCTACATTTCTCTCTCTTTCCTCTTTTTTTCTGTCCCATTTGTATCTCTCCTTTCTTTTTCTGAAGCTGAAGTTTTCTTTCTCTGTTTCCATCTGGCATTATAATCTGAATACTCTTACTTCCTTTTCAGGGCCCAATTGAGACTTCCTATTCAAACCCAAAGCATTTTTATACAAAAATTCTTTCGCACCAAATATAGGACCAAATAGTTTTTATTTCTTGCTTCGTTAAAGAAGCCTTCGCCTCAGAAAGATCATATTGTCTGGCAAACTGGATAGATTTTATTCTTCTTCATGGATGTTAACCCTTCCTGGGTAGGATTTAAAATAAGGTTTTCCACTTTAGATGATATTGTGAGAGCTTGTTGGTTTCAATAAGATTTCCAAAATATGTGAAACTGAAATTGCAGGGATTAAAATAATTCCAAAACAACATGAATTTAAATTTAAAAAACAAATCGAAGTTTTTTGATATATCTTACAAAAATTGGTATCCTTTTCACTAGCATCCAATTTTCTGTTACGACTTTATGGTTTTAAACTAAGTAACAGAAAAGAGTGAAAACCAACAAGGTTTGTAATATTCAACAATAATTTATATCCGTAGAAAGTAAAGTGAAATTTAAAAAGAACTTATAGTAGTATGAATTAAATCCCAAATAGTCCTAAAAGTTATAAGTCCAAATGCATGGAGCTCACATTAATATAATCCAAAATGTTCTTGACTGCATTCCAAATAATTCCAAATTAATGATTTAGTCCAAGAAGTGTTAATGAGCACTTGTAATTCCAATGAATAATTTATGTAACTAAATACAGCCAAACAAAAACTGAAAACAACAATAACACTGATTCCACTTTGATGTTAGGGTTGGAATGTGTAATGGTTCAGGTAAACAACATTGATATAAACAACTAAGACACAATAATAGAGAAAAGATGTAGGTCAGCTAAGTTTGTAAAACATGTAATTTATAGTCATGGAGAATTATTAACTGTGTATGATTTTGTTTATGAAATAAATGTCACTTGTTAGGTCATTAACTTAATTTTAGACTTAGGTTAATTACAAAATACAATTATGCTTAACATACAGTCATGGAGAAAGAAAAGAAATAATATAAATTAAATATGCATAGTACTAGAGTTATAGTAAAGAATGCTCTAGGGAATAATATTTTTCCTTCAGCTGACACATTTATGCATCAGTCTTTTAATGAGGTCAATTTTGATCCTAGTAAGGATCAGTTGAGAGGTATTGACCACAGTGAAACTGTTTTGGCTACTCGTTCTCTTAAATAGTTAGGGTGCTAAAACGCAATAACTTGTTTTCTCACAGGAACAAAATCATGAGATCTTCTACTTGTTTAAGAGGGCTATTGGTGAAACTTGAGACACACAAGTGCCAACTTGTTTATTTCTTTAAAATGGGGTCAGTATGAGAAAATGGAGACCACCTGAGGTGTCTGCTGGTGATGAGTGCTCGGTATGGTATCAAAGTGATGTTCGCCGGTTATATGGACAGGAAATTTTTAGTTTAGATCATGAAACTCTTGTTTGTATCAGAGGGCTATTAGTGCAACTGAAGCCACAGAAGTACATTTGTATTATTTTGTTAAAAATGGGGTCCTTATGACAAGATGGAGTCCTCTTGAGGTACCACTTAGTGATGAGTGGTCAGCGAGCTCTTGTTGTTAATAATTTGTACAGACATGAAATTCTTATTCTAGCCCATGAAACCCATTTAGCTCGTCATTTAGGAGCCAGTAAGACTAATCACAAGATCTTAAATCTTTTTTATTGGCTGGAAACTAAAATTGAGGTTTCTAAATACTGGAGATCATGCCATGATTGTCAGATGGTAGCAAAACCAAATCAGAAGATACATAAAGCTCATCTGCAACTTATTCCTACATTTGACAAACCATTTAGCTAAGACTAAGTTAGGTAACCAATACTGGGTGCCAATTATGTGTGCATCCAGAAGATTTCCATAGGCTATTCCTTTGAGGAATGTAAAAACCAAGACCATAGTCAAACATTTGGTAAGGGTGACTTTCACAGAAACACAGGGAAGAATTGGGAAGAGAGTGTCAATTTATTGCTATTTCCTATAAGGGAATAAGTTCAAAATCCTCTTTACATTAGCTATTATGGTTCTTTTAAAGTTCGAAGGAAAACAAGCAGCTAAAATATAATATTAATACTCATGGGTATTCAAAACAGAAATAATTTAGTCATAGTATTATGTTAAAGAGGTATAAATATTTAATGATGGAGAAATTAAATGTATGTGACATATAACTGGGTCCCATCAAAACTAAGAGCAGATTATAGTTGTTGTTTTTATAGTTTACTTTAAAAATTAGAAATTGAAAAATAGTGACTTTATAAAACTTTTCAATTCATGGAATTACTTTTAATTTTATGAGTGATGTTCCAAACAGGTCCAATACATATCTGGGGCGCTGGTGGATACGATAAATCCTTCTGGCTGAACTTTAAAATGGTACATAGTTTATGCATTTTTAAAATACCATTAGGAAGTTTTGAATACTCTCTCAGAATAAATGATCGGTTGTGCAATATCTTGTTTCCTATAATTATTCCTGTCGACGGGTATCCGGATACTCGGATACCTGACCGTTAATAATGACTCAGGGAATAAAATGAGCCTTTGGGCAACAGTTTACCTTATACAGTTTTCTGTTAGTGCTTGTAAAGGCAGCATTCACTTTGTTTTCAAGTTGATAATCGTTTTGACTAAGCCGCGAATATGTGTTCTTTTTCAATGCCAAGCAGAGATCTGCCTCTACCAGTAATCCTATAGCCTGTTTTCCTGTCTTTGAATACTAAAACTAAAGTGTTCATTTATTTCATACAGCTATTTGATGCTTGATTGAGGTTCAAATTTTGATTGACACAGCAAACTCGGTAAAAATTCTCAGTTGCCGTGTGAGACAATCTTTAGTATTTATACATGCCATATCATAGGCATATATCTGTCAGGAAAACCCTTCGATTGAGCCGCAAGTTTGTATAGTGGAAATTAACAGTGGATGGTCATTTGATCTTGCCGCACATTTGACATGTATTCAAGCAGCAGGCAGGGTGAACCCTACAAATTGGTTTCGAGCAAGTTTTTCATAAAATAAAGGCGCCTAAAGTTCCAATGCAGGACTGTTGTAAAATGCTTTACGCAGCAGCCACAATATTTAAAGGCATTACTGATACAGATAAAAACAGCAACTAAAAAGACATCGAAAACATCAGTGCCAAAACAGCCACAGTGACACTGCAATGACAGAAATAAGAGCAAAAGAAATAATAGCTCATTCATTCATGATTTCAAGAACTAAGATTTTGTGCAATCAAAGGTGGTGAGAAGATTAAATATAAAAAATGACAAGAAACTCGCAAAGATCTCTTTTATTGTATTTGACAGCGTGATTTTAGATTTAACCTCAACGCCATGTGGTCGGACAAAACACTTTAAGTTGTAAAATTCCTTTATTTTCTTCTCCCAAGATTTGTTATATTGATTGTTTGAAGTCATATTTTTCATTAAGCATTATTAAATAGGAATTATTTTTTAAACCTAATATTTATATTTTATGCTGATACATATTGATACCGAATGCGGATAAGTAGAAATCACGATGAACAAGCATCATGCTTGAAACTTGTAGTTAAGATTGAAATGCAGTTTCATTTGTCTAGAAACAATTATTCTGTGACACTGTAATTTAGTTGGATTTAGTTGGAAATATTCAAAAGAATATGCAAACATTGGTTCATATTCATGCACAAAATGTAACCACAAGCACAAAATAAAAGCTAAATTTTACACTTTCTCTTGAATATTAAATAAAGCCTTCTGAAAAAGTGAATTTATATGTCTTTAATTCTCTCAGTATAAAATATTTAAAGAGGTTTCTAATGGCAGTATGGTGGTATATTATTCCTAGCACAGCATCTCTAGTAGTAACATCTTGAGCGGAAGATTAGATATTTTGGTTCAATTTGTAAAAATGTTTTGAAAAATTGAATACATTTGCTGTTTAACCATTCATCATTAATGATTCTAAAATGGACCATATTCATACTTGTAAAGGATAACAAATACTCCGGAGGAGAATTTTCTTTTCATTACTATGAACATTGTTGCTACTGCCTGTTGATACTTCCATTTTGTTATCATTGATTGTTTCTAGAACCAATTTGACTTTTTCTGACTACTCTTTTATTCAGATAAAAATAATTTTGGATAATACATTTAATATATAACCACTTACAAATGGATAAAACAGGAAAAACTGAAGTTTTATATCCAGTGACTGAAATATAGAATGACATTTTATCTCTGTCAATGAAGCTGAAATAAACAATTTAGTTATCATAGCTATTTTGTAAAGAAAAAGAATTTAAAACTTCGCCACATGTTTCAAACATATTGTATCTAAATCTTGGTGTTGATATAGTTTTAGACATCCACATTGTGGTTTGATATTTTATATCGCCAGACGAAAGCTGATTGAAAGATTTTGCAAAGAAAATGATCCCGACATGTACAACAACCTATTTTTGAGAACTGATCAAGATTTCAGTGAGACGCACAAAAGTTTTGTACAGAAGCCTTTGCAGTATGAAAGGGGAGGAGGACTTCAAAGGCTTTATTCATTCTGGATGGATATTATTACAGACCAGAAAGGTATGACACACAAGCCCAGAAAATATAGTTTTTAAATGTTATCAAAGACATAAGGTGCAACATGGATACAAAATAAATCTAAAACAATTTCCACTTTTATGTATGCAGAATATAATCAAGATATATAAGTTTTAGCCATGTCCTCTTGATGTATTATTGCATCTATGTATTCTCTCTTAATCTATCCATCCATCAATCTATATA